>JAQZBX010113816.1:0-10005 GCA_029593785.1 Cabassous unicinctus
GGGAAAGGAAGCTGCGCGCAAGCGCAGCGCTGGCAACGGGGGCGGGGCTGAGGGCAGCAGGGGGCGGGGCTTCGCACAGCTCAGGAGGAGGGGCCGGTCCGGGTGCCAAGAAATGCTAGCGATCCTGGGAAGACTATTAGCGGCCTGCAAGGGACCAGCTGTTGCGCTGAGTGCCTGATTCAGTAATAATAATTAATAAGAGTGAACTTACACTTTTCCCTTGCTTATTTTACAGGCACTGGGAAAGTCCTTAAGGAAAAATGAAAGTGCTATTTATTCTTATTAGAAACAATGTTTGTGATATGGGTGAATGGTATGTGCTAGGCACTATAATGTATCATAAATAATTATAAATATAATAAACTACCAATTATTATCTGCTTATTTCGTGCCACTCTGCTGAATGCTTTCAATAATAACGGCAACTATAATAAAGAAAAGCTTCAACATGTTTAATGTTTACTATGTAACAAGCACTGTGCTGAATATTTTATTAATAGGTGGCATTTGTTTATGCAACAAATATTTACAGCCGCAATGGTCAGAAAAGTTGGCCTGATTCCCATCCTCCTACTAGAGCCTTGTGGAGAGACATCCTTTGATTAAAGAATCACACAAATTAGTACATGATTAAAACATTTCTGGAACCTCAAAATTGAACATTCCATATTATTATTAACATGTAAAATAATTTTACTTTATTTTACTATATGTTTGCTACATAAAATAAAATGTATTCTAATATTCTCCTGTATATATATATATTGATGAAACAAATAGCAAATTGCTGGGAAGCGGGTGTGACTCAGTGGATAGAGCCCCCGTTTACCATATGGGAGGCCCCGGGTTCGCTTCCCAGCGCCTCTTTGTGAGGGCAGGCCGGCTCGCACGGCACCCGTGGGCTGATGTGGCAAAACCTCACAGCGAGGGGGAGATGAGCAGACACAGAGAAGACATGCAGCAAATGGACACAGCAGCACAAGCAGCAAGGGGGGGATAAATAAATAAAATAAATAAATCTTTAAAAAAAAAAAAATAGCAAATTGCTAATAGTGGTTGGCAGGTATCTACATGGCAGCGATTCTCATGTACTTTGTACCATTCCTCATACTTTTCTTTATGGTGTTGTAACCCAGGAAATCGACCATACTTAGACTTTAAGACTTTAGTTACTTTTATTGAGTTAAGCCGGCGGGCGTCTGCAGTATACCTTATGCAGGAGAGAACTGCAGCCCTGAGGTTCTAAAATTGCTCCCTTTTATAGGGGGTTGTTGTCGCAGTTTGCAAGCAAGCAGGATGTATAGAAGCGGATTGTGGCGGTTAGCTAGCATTTGCACAACTTTGGTATGTAAGGTTCTGATAACTTGGGACACAGTTGAGATGTTTTTGTAAGGTCGCTCAAGGGAGGGGAGGTTATGTGCTTCCTAGATAGGATACTCAGGGAACAATAGAAAGTTTTTTTCTTTAAGTTATTTTGGGTAGGCTAATTTGGAGCTAGAGTACAACAATGCCTGAAGTTTTTCATAATAACAAAGTTTTGTTTTTTCAAGATAATCTTTGTATTTTAACTGGAGCATTTAGTCCATTTATGTTTCTTATATTTACTTATATATCTGGAATTATTTCTGCCATCTTAATTTGCTCTTTCTATATGTCCTGTGTGGATTTTTTTCCCTTTTGCTTCTTTAGAAATGATTTTTTTTCTCATGCACTCTATTTCTTTTGTTTTAGTGATTACTCTGGAAATTTTGACATTTACTTAACACAAGAAAATCCAATTTTTAAAATATCTTTAGCTTCCTCTTTTAAAATACAGGGACCTTGAAGCACTCTAACTCGAATCACTACTCCCCTAAATGATATGGTTTTGTTGCAGTGTAATCTTTTCCTTTTTGATCCCATGACACATTACTAAATTGGGTTATACAGTCAATGTCATTTTTTATTCAGCCACATAGTTACGGATTTCTTTGCTCATCTTTTCTTTATGTATCTCAGAATTTGTAACTGGAATCATTTTCCTTGTGCCTGAAGTACATCTTTTAAATTTTATTTTAATGAGGGCTTGTTCGTGCAAACTCTCAATTTTTGCTTGTCTGAGAATGACTTTATTTTACCCTTGTTCTAGAAAAATATTTTGGCTGGCCTGCTAGATTGACAGCTCTTCTCTCTCAGATACCACCCGCTGTCTTTCCGCTTCCATCATTACTGTTGAGGAGTCAGATGATGCTTTCACAGATAATCTGCTTTTCTCCACTGTTCTGATGTTCAACAATGTCATCATGATATATCTTCCTACTTATCCTGTCTTGAATTCTTTAGGCTTCCTGATTTGTTGATTGGTGTCCTTCATCGGTTCTAGAAAGTTCTGAGACAATATTCCTTTTAAATATCACCTCAGCCCCATTCTCTTACTCTCTTTTAAAATTCGGATTAGAAGTTTATTAGACTAGTGTTTTTTAAGCTGCCAATAGATTCCCAAGATGATTATGAAGCTAATAAAAAAAAAGAAAGAAAGAAGATAGAAAATATTGGAGTGCATTGTATTATTTCATGATACTTTTGTTTCAGTTGGATCTATGTAGTGGGTCACGCATAAAATGCATTTCTTACTGTGGGTTGTGGTAAAGAAAAGAAAATTAAAAAAAGAAAAGTCTGTAAAACACTTAGGCTTTCTCATACCTCCATATCTCTTAACACCTCTGTCATATTTTTAATTATTCTTCTTTATGCTCCATATTCTGGGAATTTCTTCAGACCTCTCTTCTAGTCACTAATTCTCCCTTAAGCTACTGATAAACCTGGTCCAGGAGGTTTTTTAAATTTCAATTATTATATTTTTAGTGTATAAATTCTCTACTGTTCTTTTACATGTCTACATGGTCATTTCATTGGTTTTAACATTGGTTTCATTCCCTGCCCACCCCCTCACCCCCCAGGGAATAACGACCTGTACGGGTTTTAGTGTTGGCATGGTAGGCATTCAGTAATGGAAATAGCCAGGTCAGCTCAGCGAGGAGAAGTCCATGCTCTTGAGCCCACATAGAGCCTCCACTCCTGCCACCATGGAAATTTGTAAATAAGCCCATTGAGCAAGCAGTGGCACAGCGGGGAAAAAAGGCTGACTGGCATCCACAGAGCAGGTCATCTTGTCTACTTGGTTATTAGAGAGCTTTAGCTGCAGTGGATGGCCTTGGGTGGGCATTCACCTGGGACGCAGATGTCTTCACACTGTGTCCGTTCTGACAGGAGTCCACATACCTCTTCCCCAGACCTCCTCGTCACCAGTCATCCAGTTCCAATCTTTCTGCTTCTGACCATCCAGCCAAACCACAAGCCACTGCCTACAAGTCACTGTAAGTTTATGCTTCTGGTCATCTTTCAGCCAAAGTAGGCAACCAAATGCCCCAGATTCCATTTCTATTGTGGCTCTGCAGCCTGCCCAATTAAATTTGCGGTATGATTTTCAAACACAAGAAATGAGAGATTATTTTCTGGCCCTCCTTGGAAGCTCTCTTGCTTTCTGACTCCAACTTCAATGGACAGTTTGAAAACCTGAACTCATCGTTTTGTTTCTGTAGTTGCTTCAGCGAACACAAAACAGGTATCCCACCCCCACAGTTCCTTGGTCGCTGTTACTACAGTAAGTATAGCAGCCACTGGGCTCGCCAAGTCCCTTGCTTCACTGTACACTTTATCACAATCAAGTGCAGGTGATAATGGAATTAGCAGTGAGGCAACTACGTGACACAGATTACTTGTGTCCAGTGGTGAATATTAACATAGGCTCTCCGGAAAAAAAATAATTCTGATTATTTTTTTCTGCCATGACTGTTTTTAAGCTACCATTGAGATGTCGTTGAATGCAGGGTTGAGAAGAGATGTGTGCTTTCAACTCTCATGAGCGGGTATGAGCCCACTCCTGCTTTCCACTGTTTGTATTCCACATTTCATGGGCACTCCATTCAAGCACGAGGCCATGGCCAAATCAGTCCCAGAATCTCTACTTTGAGTATCTGTTTCTTGGGACCCCTCCTTGAACCAAGACTAGATCAGTTAAGGTTCAGCCAGAAACTTCAGCAGTTATCTTAAGAGAGCTTATTTAATATAAGGAAAGGTTAACCAGGTAATAGAGGACTGTAAAAGCAAACAGAAGAAGACACTTAGGCATGGTAAAGGTGGTATCTTAGTGTCCTGGGGCTGCCATAACAAAGTAACCCAAACTGGTGGCTTACAACCATGGAAATGTACCATCTCTCAGTTCTGTAGACTACAAGCCTGAAATCAGGATGTCAGCAGGGCCACGCTCCCTCTGAAGTCTGTAAGGAAGACTCTCTCCTTGTCTGTTTCTAGTCTCTGATGGGTCGCTGGAGATCCTTGGCATTCCTTGGCTTGCAGCACTCTCACTCTAATCTCATCTTTGTCATCACGTGGCCATCTTCTCTCTGTATTTGTGGGTGTCTCTTCTCCTCTCAGTACAAGGGCACCAGTCATATAGGATTAAGGGCCCACTCTGTTCCAGTATGACCCCATTTTAACTTATTCCATCTGTAAGGACCCTAATACCAAATAACATCCCATTCACAGCTACTGGGGGTTAGGGTGTGAATGTATCTATGGTAGATTCAATTATGTAATCCCCCAAAATGTTCTTAACCCATTCCTGTGGGTGTGGCCCCACTATAAATAGGACATTTTGAAGATGTTAGTTGTCCCGACCCGCGGGACAAATCAACTGAGACTCCGAGTTACCCAGCGAAGGAATGAGGCATAGACACGTGTAAGAAAATGGCTGTGCACTTTATTCTAGTAACATAGCTCTTCCGTTGCTCTGCCGCGAGGGTTACAATCAGCTCTTTTATAAGCAGGGAAAGGGGACGTGCATTAAGGCTTAGGTGTCGATACATGATTGGGTAATTTGAGTTGCTAGGCGTGGTAGAGATGGTGACTATTCGCGCGCGGGCGAACATTGTGGCGCGAACAGTAACAGGATATGCTATTTTAAGAAGAAGAAGAAGAAGAAGAAGAAGAAGAAGAAGAAGAAGAAGAAGGAGGAGGTACAGACGGCCATGACAGTTGTATTCATTCGACATTGCCCCCAACAGTTAGTTTTGAAGATGAATCAGGATGGGTCTTAATCCTATTACAGGATTCTCCAATTAGGGGAACCAGGGGACTTAGAAAACCGACTTATTCTTGGGCTCGGACAGAGACTATAAAAGATGAGCCTGGACTATCCTGTAGTGCCAGAATGTAAAGAAATGGTCAAAAACCAAAATACTGAGGATATGGCAAAGGGACACAGGAAGCCACTGAAAGAGGCTCCCCAGAGTCAAGCCGGAACGAGCGAAGCGACAGAAACAAACATAACCTTGCATTTTAACTCCAGGCAGAGCATAAATAGGCAGAAGTCCATCCTGATGGACTTGGCTTAGCGGTCAAGGTCAACATCTCCAGTGCTAAGTCATGTTCCAGTACGGACCCTGTGGTCTTTCTCCCCCAAAACCTATAAACCTGGTTTAATCATAAGAAAAACATCAGACAAATCCCAGTTGAGATTCGTTCTACAAAATGTCTGACCAGCACGCCTCGAAATTGTCAAGATCATCAGAAACAAGGAAAGTCTGAGAAACTGTCACAGCCAAGAGGAGCCTAAGGAGACACAGTGACTAAATGTAATGTGGGACCTTGGCTGGGATCCTGGAATAGAAAACAGTGGGTAAAAACTAAGGCCATGTAAATGAAGTATGGACTTCAGCTAATAATAATAAATGGACAGGAGCTGATTAGTTGTGACAAACATACCACACTAAATGTGAAAGGGGAAGCCTAGTCTGGGTACACAGAAATTCTCTGTACTATCTTTGCAACTCTTCTGTAACTCTAAAATTTGGCTAAAGTTAAAATTTTACTAAAAACTCTTTTTAGTGAATTTTCAGCCTTCTGTCTCGGTGTTGTCTGTGATTGTCGCCCTCAGACATCCGGACTCTTTGGCCAACCACAACACCCAAAGCAGAGCCTGGGGACATGGATGACTTTTGTAGAATCTACGTTAGCATCTTTATTCCATTCCATCCTTTGCAAACGCCACCACACCTGGCTTTCCATTTTTGTCCCATTCTTCACGGCCTCCATCACTTAATTTTCATTCATTCATTCAACCAACATTTTCTCGGGATCTACTGTGTGAGCTTCCTATGGTGTATGCTTTTAGCCTTGGCTCTAAAGACCTCACGATCTAGTAGTGGGAATTGGAGATAGGCACAAAAATAATAGACAGGAAGAAAGCTCAGAAGAGACTGCCCATGAGGCCAGGAGAAAAATTAAACGCCCAGAGGGCATTAAAGAATAGTCTTGAAAAAAATCTTAAGAAAGATCTTGCCAATCAGAAAAGAGAAGGGACAGCAATCCAAGCAGAGGGCAAAGCCCTGGAGTGCATGGCCTGCTTGGGAAAGGCAGGGAGCAGCAATACTGTCACATATTTATTTAACTTTTGCTCCATTTTAGTCACTAAATTAGCATATGCATGAGGTTCCTACAGCTGCTGTAACAAATTATCACAAACTTAGTGGCTTAAAACAATGCAAATCCATTATCTTACTGTTCTGCAGGTCAAAAGTGCAAAGTTGGGTCTTGTGAAGCTAAAATCAAGGTGTTGGTAGGGCCAGGCTCTGTCTTGAGGCTGTAGGGGAGAATCTGTTTTCTGGATTTTTCCAGCTTCTAGAAACACCCTGCATTACTGGCTTGTGGTCCCCTCCTACATCTTCAAAGCCAGCAGCTTAGCATCTCCCCATCTCTCTCCTACTCTGCCCTCTCGATACCTGTTCTGAGGACTGATGGCATCGTGCCTGCTCAGATAGTCCAGGATACTCTCCTCATCTCACAATTAGCTTAATCTCACCTGCAAGGCCCCTTTTGCCATGAGAAGGGAAGCAATTCACAGGTTTCAGAGCTCAGGATGTGGGCACCTTTGGGGGGACCCCTTCTGCCTACCACACCACTATTATGTCAGCTCCCTTAGTTCTCACGGTGGTGGCAGCTGTTGTCATGCCCTCTTTAAAGATGAAGACACTAAGGCTCTTTGAGACAAACGACTCTCTCAGGGTCACTGGGAGAGCAAGCGGCCATGGGAGAGACGAGACCACTGTGGGGAATCAGAAGGGACAGCTACAAGGTATTGAGTGTGTCCCTGTGGCTGGCACCTTGCTGAGGGCTTTGTCCATGTTAACCTAGTCCCTCCTCACAAGATCAGGAAGGCAGTTTAACTCCACTTTACAGATAAGAAGCCAGGGTCCTACGGAGGGGAACCAGCCAGCCAGAGCCAGAGGGTGGAAGGGCTTTCGTGTGGTGCCACGGAGTTTAGATTTTATCCTCGGAGTTAGCCAATGTTTTCAAACTGAGAAGGAAAGTGACCGTCATTTTAAATAATTAATTAATTGTTTAATTTGTAATTAATTTCTTATTGTGGTAAAATATGCATGATGCAAACACCACTTTCACCATGTTAAGTGGACAATTCTTTGACATTAAGCACGTTGACAAGACTGGAACTTTCTCCACTCTCTATTTCCAGACTCTTTTCATCATCCCAAACCAAAACTCACCCTCACTTAGTAATGACTCCCCATTCCCCCCTCTGCCACCCCCAGTCACCACTATTCTGTTTTAGGTCTCTATGAATTTGCTTATTCTAAGTATTTGATATGAGAGAAATCATACAACAGTTGGCCTTTGCGTTTGGCTTATTTCACTCAACGTGATGTCTTCAAGGTTCATCCATGTTGTAGCAGGTACCAGCACTTCGCTTCTTTTGACAACTAATATACCATTGTACAGACAGAGCACATTTTGTTTATCCATTCCTCTGTTGATAGACACTTAGGTGGCTTCCACCTTTTGACTATTGTGAATAATGCTATGATAAACACTGGTGTACAAATATCTTTCCAAGTCTCTACTTTCAGTTCGTTAGGGCATATACCTAGGACGGAATTGCTGGGTCATATAGTAATTCTACGTTTGACTATCTGAGGAACCAGCCACTGTTTTCTACATTGTTTTCTACAATGGCTGCACCATTTTCCATTCCCACCAGAATGTATGAGGGCTCCTATTTCTCCACATCTTCACCAACACTTGTTATTCTCATATTTCATATTTTTAAATAATAGCCATCTTAGTGGGTGTGAAGTGGTATCTTGTGGTTTTACTTTGCATTTCTTTAATGCTAATGATGATGAATGTGTTTTCATTTGCTTATTAGCCATTTGAATATCTTCTCTGGAGAAATGTCCATTCAAAAATCCAAATATATTTTTTTAAATTAACTTTTAATTTTGAAATAATTTTAGATTTACAGAAAAGTTGCAACGGTAATACAGAGAGTTCTTGTAAACCTCTCACCCAATGTCCCCTAATGGTATCATCCTCCATGGTCATGGTGCATTTCTCAAAACTAAGAAACCAGTGTTGGTACAATATTATGAATTAAACTCCAGACTGTTCAGATATCAACAGTTTTTTGTTTTGTTTTGTTTATATTCTCTCTTAATTTTTTACTAGAGAAGTTGTGAGCTTACAATCATGCATAATGTGCAGAATTCCCATACATCACCCCTCCACCAACACCTTACATTGTTGTGGAACATTTGTTACAGATTATGAAAGAACATCATCAGACTATAACCACTAACTATGGTCCATAGCACACACTTGGTATATTTTTTCCGTACACCCCCTATTATTAACACTATGTATTAGTATTACACATTTGTTGCAGTTCATGAAAGATCACCCTCATATTTGCACTGATAGCCACAGTCCATCTTCCACCACATGCTTCACTGTGATATACAGTCCCAGGCCTTGTACATTCTATCCAAAATGTACACTCAGTGGCTCTCAATTTCATCACAGAGTTGTGCAGTCATCGCCCCAGTAAACCTTTGAATGGTTTCCTTGGTCCAAAAGAAAAAATCCCATATACCCTATTATTGACCCTCAGCGTTCATATAGTACCTTCTTTGACATTGATGCAAGAATATTACAATATTGCTGTTAACTATAGTTCATAAGTTATTCACTGTATTTTCCCCATGCATCACTATATTCTTATCACCTTGTAATAATGATGTACATTTGTTCTAGTTCATAGAAGAACATTCTTTTATTTGTATTACTAACCACAATCTTCATCCACCTCTGGGTTCACTATGTTATTCAGTCCCTTGATTATTCTCCAACTTCCTTTCAGTTGACATTTGCATCCCTAGACTACCCGTTTCAGCCACAATCCCATTTATAAACCCACCGTGTCAGTTATACTCACTATAATGTGTTACCAACAACTCTACCCATTTCCACAGCTTTATAGTCAAGCCAATAGATGTCACCAGTTTTTCCATTAATGTCTTTTTTCTGTTCCATGATCCTATCCAGGATACCAGATTGCTTTTAGCAAATTAATTTTTTTGGAAAGATCCTCTGGAAGCCGGCTGGAAGATGAAATAATAATAACATCAACCTCAGCTACAGTTGTCAAGTGCTACATGCCAGGCCCTCTAAAAGTGACACACGTATCACATATTTTCAGAAAGATGAGGCGATAACATTGTTTTCTCTGATTTACAGATGGGGAAACCGAGGCACAAGGGATTCCGTAACTTGCCCCAGGGGAATGGGCAAGGAGATGGAGACTGAAGAGTTGGGTGAAACAGCAGCCCCCGGGTCGGGTGAGGTGGAGCGGGCCTGGAGGAGAGCTGGACAGCGCCCCTCTGTGCTGGCGGCACCTCCTCTGCCCCGTCCTCCCAGGGACCGCCTCCACGGTGTCACCGTCTTTCCACCACTTCTTGAACGTCTGCTCTGTGTCGATGTGTGCTGCGCTGTGTGCTGGGAACTGGCTGGGTGTGCGAATCCAGGGGAGGGCGCAGGAGCACGTGCCCTGAAGCCTGCGGGGCAGGGCGGGTGGCAGGCGCTCTTTTTCCTTCTTAGCACTCACTCTTCCTA
>JAQZBX010113817.1:0-10068 GCA_029593785.1 Cabassous unicinctus
CTTCACCACTTTTATTACACAATCTGTTTGTTTTATCCTCCTTTTTATTAACTACATGAATGAAGCTGGTTAATAAAGCAAAAGACTATGCTTTTTCATGAGCAAATAAGTCAATCAAATGAATTAGAAATAGAAAAATAATATTAAATTTGTTTAAACCACCATCAGTCGAATAAAATTTAAGATAGTAAAATCAACAATGGGATGAAAAGCAGTTTAAATATAGCATATAGTTAAAATCATTTTATGGTCAGAATTAATTTACCATTTCATAGCTATAATTATTTCTCCTCATTAAATCTTTGCAAACAGATTAGATAATAAAAGATAAACCATTAAAGTGAGGGGAAATTTTTGGAACTCTTTTTAAAGATTAAGTTTTCATTATTCTAACTAGCAATTATCATTAGTCAATATTAGAAAGTTCAAATCACCATTTAGATATATCACTTATTCCCTATGATACACACACACCATTTACTTACCCTTTCAACCATTTCTGTAAGTTCCCTGTTTCTCACATCAAAATCAGGTACATTCAAACTTGCTATGCATTCTCTGCAATATTTATTAGACTGTATCACTTCATTCCATTTGAATTAGAAGTTGTTTAGCTTGAAAATGTCTGCCATATATCATGGTGTAGTTGACTACATTTATTCAACTACTCTGATTCTTTTGACCAAATGGGAAAAATTATGAATCTAGGTTATTGTTTGAATTGACCCAGGCCCTTCCCACTGCCATACAACATTAAATTCACTGCTTCCTAGCATCCCAACTCTAATCAACATGGTCGCCTTGCGTTAAATTGAAAAAGATGCCTTCCCTCAAAGCAGTTTATTGGCTTGGGCGTGAAAATGTCTCTAAAAGCTATGTCTACCCATGATTACTACAGTAAGAATCTACCCACTAAACTAGCACAGATCATAAGATACATAGTCATACATCTCCCAGCCTCATTGAAGTCCTTCTGGATTCCCCATTTGGCAACTGCACCTCTCACATCCTCAGTATGCTCACTCCCTCTCTCTTTCTTCCTTTATTCTCATTAGAGATTGTGTCACTTACCAGAAGCACCCTTTTGTACTACCTCTGGACTTCAGAAAATCTCTAATCCTATAAATTGTTAGACTATCTTGCCTATCCAATATCAGAAGAAGTGCTTGTTTTATCCAATGCTTTTCTAAAGTCATAGCTATGCCTTTATGTATTCTAAGAAATAATTTGCATTCTCTATCTTTCATAAGACAAACCATCCTCACTATGTTTTCACTCTCTTCAACCAGTCAGTCTCAAATTATCTGCTTTCTTGTTTCCTTTGACTTCAGACAAAACCTACACAACTCTGCTTTCTCCTTCACTTATAATCTATATTTATCCTTTGTTTTTCTTATAAATTCTTTGATTCATGCATATAACCACAGTTTCCCTGCCATATCGATTCATGCATAATTATCCAATTTAGCATGAAAAGAAAAAACTACATAAAGAACCAAATTAAAGATCATAACCTTTGAGTAGCTGGAGTATTACTTTTAAGAATATTGCAGCTTACTTTATGCCACCAGAATTCAGATATAACTTCATGATTATCAAAGACAAACACTCCTCATAAAAGTTTGTGTTTTTATAATCCTTTAATAACAACATATATTGTAATATGTTCTTTATAAAGAAAAACAATACAATTACTTACAAATTGTGAAGGCTGAAGTATAATTCTCTTCAGTTTATTGTGACATTCTTTACCTCCTTCCTAATTCCTGAAGTTATTTTTTTTCTTATTAAATAAAATCTGGTCATGGTCTCCTCTAATCTCCACTTCACTTTTCATTTCCTTTATGGGAATCTGAATATCCCAACAGTATTTAATTTATCTTGATAATTTTTCTTATATTGTTCACATATTTCTGACATAAAGAGTGCCTGGGTCATATTTTTATTAGCTTTTTAATACAACATATAGCAGATGCTCATTTAATATTGTGGGGGGAGGCGGGTGTGGCTCAAATGGTTGGGCATCCATCTCCTATATGGAGAGACCTGGGTTCAATCCCTGGGACCTCCCGCTAAAAATAAAGAAAAATACAGAAGGCACACAAGCCGCCAGGCCCTGTGAACAGGTAAGTACCCCAGGCCCTGTGCATGGGTGCACCGTCAGGCCCTGCCAAGCCATGCAGCAAGATGATGACGTAACAGGAGAGTGACACAAGGGAGAGCCAAGACAAGATGCATTGAAAAACCAGGAACCAAGGTGGTGCAGGCAGTAGGACGCCTCTCTCCCACATTGAAGGTTCCCGGGATCGAATTCCGATGAAGACAGGAGGATAAGGATGAGAAGAGAGGGCAGGAACAGACACAGCGAATGGACACAAAAACAGCAAAAAAAAAAAAAAAAAATGGGTGGGTAAAAATGGATAAAAGTAAATAAATTAATAAATAAATCTTTAAAAAATAAATTGTGTGTGTGTGTACGTATTTCCAAGAAATTAATCAAGCCTTAAAGAGTTATGCTGGCTTTTCCCTTTCTGTAAATAGATGAAACCTCTGGGATATGCACAGGCATCAAGAATTTATAAGCAACCAAAAATTGCTATTTTTGATTTGAGGTCTTGAATGATTGACTATCAGTGAAATCAATGATATGCTACAATGTACTCTTTAAGTTAAGAATTTTAAAAAAGTGTTTAAGATGGAAATTCCATGAGACAAAGTTTGATATAGCAAAATCTGTCTTCCTGTGTCTGCTCAGTTGATGATAAAAATGCAAATTGATATAAAAATAAAGAATATGGCAAATGTCTATATATCTAGACCCCAGTTCTTTTAACTGCATTATATCCAATGAAACTGTGGCTCTCTACTCATTTGACAGGAGGAACAAAATAATATATTTTCTCAGCTCATAATTTTTAATGCTATCTCTTCTATTTTCCTATCTCTAGAGAGATGTCAAATTAATGTAAAAAGGAAACTAATTGAGAATGGGAAAATTTTATAACAGGGAAATGAGATGTTTAGTCAAAAGATAGCTGCATATCATATTTAAAATACATATTGCATAGTCTATAATACCTTGATAAGCAAACATTTTTCAATAAATTATAATATTGTAGCTATCTTTGAGGTGTTTCATTAAAATTTAAGTTCTATGTTCCTGACATCTCTATTTGATGAAAATATCTGTTGAGATAGACTGAAAATGTGCATTTTAATAAACTTCACAGGTGATACATGTGTTCACTGATTTTTTAAAATCAAATTTCTTAAAATATAACTTACATACAATAAATTACACATATTTTAGGTCTACAGTTCAAAGAGTTTTGCCAAATAAATGCAATCACGTAATCACTCCCAAAATCAAGAAACAGAACATTTTCAACACCTAAAAAAGTTCCCTCATTCTTTTCAAATAAATTCCCATCCACCCTCAGTGTGGAGCGTGTTAGTACAACAGTGCATCGTGGGAACAGAGGTTCAGGGCACAGCAGAAACTTTCAGCAAATGATTCCTTTATCATACAGAATGAAGAATCCAGAAAGGGCACACCTCCTTATCACTTAGGACAGAGTCCAAAAGGGAAGGGAAAGAAGACCCATCACTTTGGTTCACTTTGGTGGTCGAAAACTGATCAGGGTAGGTAGGGTCAGTAGATGGTGGCTTAGCACGCCCCACTTCACACGGTAGAAGTGAGACCACTGTTCACTGTTTGAGTGTGGTTTTTAATCCACCTTGGGGAGAGAGGACACTGCCACTGAGAATTCCTGATCTGATAAGCATCTGGGGCTTTCTATTCAAAGTTTAGGGGTCTAAGTTCTGGCTGGGCATTTTAAACAGACTTAACATCTCCCTCAGTTGCTGGAACAACACACAGTAGAAAAGTAGGGGGCGGGGGAGCACAAGGCCAGAGGATGGCGGCTTAGTGAGTGTTTGTAACCTCACAGGAGAGGTAGATGAGAATAGGTGAGGTTTGGACAATAGCCGATGGTGGCTTAAAAGACAACTACAACTTCCCTAACACTCAGCTCCAGGCAACTATTGATCTGATTTTTATTACTGAGAAGCTTGCTCGCTCTAGTAGTTCGTATAAATGGAATCACTTATGGACTTTTCTTGTTTGACATATAGATACTGGTGATTCATTGATGTGAATATAAATAATTTGTTAATTTTTAAGCTGGCCATATTTCATTGTTTGAATATATCACAATTTTTATATCCACTGCCACTTGATGGATATTTGAGTTGTTAAAAGATTGAAGCTGTTTGGAGGAAAGTGGTTATGAACATCAGTGTACATGTTTTGGGGTAGACATATTTTCATTTTGGGGGGTTAATTCCTAGGGGTAGAAATTTTGGAGTATATGGTAAGTGTGAAGCAGGCTAATTAGGGAATCAATAGATGGATCTAGAACCTGGCAGAAAAACTGCCACCATTAAACACATGGGCATCGGTACCCCCAAGATGGCTGCTGGAAGAACTTGGGAGATTCTCCCATTCAGAATGAGAGTCCCTCCGGAAGCCAAGAGAAGCCCCAAATATTCTCCAGGGGCCTTATCATTGGGACCTCCCAGGGGATTTATGGGTGGGGTAATCAATCAAAAGAGCAAACAGCTGAGACTCCTTCCCTGTCATTAGCAAATGGGCGTAGTAAATAATGGTTCAAAAAGCAAGCACAAAGGCCGAAACAGCCCTTTCTTGCCTTTTGACTCCTGCTCTTGCCTTTCCCCGCCTGTATTTTCTACTCCTGGTTCTTACCTTCTTCCCCCTTGCCTGGAACAACATGCAAGTAAAACCTGGGCATTTATCATCTATAATGGGGAATTGTAGTCTGTAAATCAGCCCTCTTTATCACTTTCAGCCCCTTTCCTGTCTATCTGGGACTCATGATCTGTTATTTTCTCCCATTTCTCTTCTCACCATTCCTTAATAAATTACTTGCTTAACTAACCCAGTTTGATCTTGAAATTCATTCTTATAGCTTAACCAAGAGCCTAGAGAAAATCTGGCAACAAGTGTACACTAACTTTATAAGAAACTACCAAAGTATTTCCAAAATAATTGTCATATTGCATTTCCACCAGCAATGTATGAATATTCCATTTGCCCCACATTCTTTCCAAGAATTGATATGGTCAAACTTTTTAAATTTTAGCTTTTTCAGTGCTTCATATTAGTATTTTTTTGTGCTTTTAATTTAAATTCAACTGAGAATTAATAATGTTGAACATATTTTCTTGTGGAAACAGTCTGTTCCCTTGTCTTCTATTTTCCAGAAAAGTTTGTATAGAATTAATATTATTTCTACTTTAAATGTTGACATAATTTGTCATTAAATCCATTTGGACTTTGTAAAGTTTATAATACAAACCTTTATAACATCTGTGGAATGTCCACTCATCCAATCCAATTCAATTCTGACTCTTAACCAGTAGAGTTAGGCCAGATTCTACAAGTTAAGTGCAATCTTCTACAAGATTGTTGCCAGGCACCCAAGTTTGGGGTGCAGGTTGCTCACACTTCTGATCAACTGGCAAAAAATTGGGGGATTCCCACCCTCTTTTCAAGATTGATAATTTGCTAGAGACTCACAGAACTCACAGAAATGCTATACTTATGATTATGGCTTTATTATACTAACAGGATACAAATAAAAGAAGAGATACATAATTTGAGGTCACAGAGAGTCTCAAAGACAAGCTTCCACAACCTCTCCATATGGAGTCAGAAATATAACCCTTCCAACATGGCAGTGTTGTACGTTCTCAAACATGAAAATTCCTAGTGGCTTCCAGCATCCCACGTTTATAAGAGGTCTCATTAAGAAGGCATGATTGATGGAAGCAATGCCCTTGTGTGTTGTGGCAGACAAAACTTAGATGATGAAAAACCCAAGCGTGCACTCAGAGAGACGGAGGAATAAAGTTTTATTACATGCAGGCCCAGAGGAGAGTCAAGTCTCCAAAAAATCTGAGCATCCTGTCTTGGCTTTCATAAGTTTATATAGGGACTTCAAGTGGGCAAATTCCTAAGCAAGCAGGCAGGTGGGGGTTAGAAAAGCAAAAGGTGCAAGTTTAGCTTATCTTCCTAAAGCAGAGGGCTATTAGGGAGGAAAAGAGTCATTATCTGTTTAAAGTTGTAAATTCCAGTTGAAAGGGGCAGGTGGGGAGTGCTTATCTTTCTAAAGATGTGGATTCCAGGGAGAAGGTAAGGAAAGGAGAAAGGGATGAGGGGTGCTTATCTTCCTAAAGCTGTGGGTTTCTGCTGGGTGTCAGGGGGTCAGTTAGGGCTGCAGTACTTCCTTTATCTCAAAAGCAAGCTTCCATAACCTCTCCACATGGAGTCAGAAATATAACCCTTCCACATGGCAGTGGTGTAGTTTCTCAAACATGGAAATTCCTAGTGGCTTCCAGCATCCCATGTTTATAAAAGGTATCATTAAGAAGGCATGATTGATGGAATCAATGCCCATGTGATTAAACTCAATCTGTAGCCCTCTCCCCTCCCAGAGGTGGGACTGACATGACCTGGCTCAAAACCCTAATGCCCAACCTCGTTGGTCTTTCTGGTGTATCCAGCCCCCATGCTCAAAGTTCAGGCATGGTTGTCCCCTCCCTGCCATCTCATTAGCATATGAACGATCAGATATGGTCCCAGGCTCTCCAAGAAGGGCAAAAGACATGCCTATCACGAGATATTCCAAAGATTCAGAGGATGCTTCCACAGGAACTGAGGGCAAAGATCTGCCACATTTTTCATTACACTGCAGGCTTGAAGTTTACTTTGGAAAGATTTTAATTGCAAATTCAATTTATTTAGTGCATTTAGACTCTCTATTTTTGACAGTGTTAGTTTTAACTCTAACAAAATTTGACAAGAGTCTCAATTAACAAATTAAGTAGTCCAATTATTTTGTCTTTGCAATTGTATTCATTATCTTGACCATTCATTCCCTTTTTCACAGACTTTCTCTTTTCACTTTTCATCATTCATCTGTAGGTCATGATGCAGATTCAGCTTCAATAGCCTCTTAAATTCCTTTTCTGGCTCTAGTGTCTTCAATATCCCAGTCCAATATGGATTCAATGTCTAGGTAGATTGTTCTTAAATATATTTTGATTGACCTTCTGACCAAAGCTTTAAACAGTTTCATACTTCTAACTGCAACAAGGTACATTCCTCTACCTGGCATTTTTACTATTCATATTTGGATTTGTACCTCTCTTAGCTTAAATTCTTCTGATATCAACATGTACTTCCTTTGCCAATAAAAAAAAAAGTAATTCCAGTAGTTATTAATGTGTTTATCACATCTCACTTTATTTTTGCAATTTCCCCTGTTGGACTGCTACTTTCTTATAGATAAAATGCAAGGTGCTCAGTTACATTTGAATTTAAGAAAAACAATAGATGATTTTAGCATAAGTATGCTTATACATATCAAAATATCACCTATTGTGTGGGTTAAGTTTTGTCCCCCACAAAAGATATGCTAAAACCCCAGGGCCTCAAAATGTGATCTTTTTGGAAATGTGATCTTTGCCGAGGTAATTAGTTAAGATGAGGTTATACTGGGTTAGGGTAAGCTATTAATGCAATCTGACTTGTGTCCTTAAAAGAAGAGAAGTAACTCAAAGACAGAAACCTACAGGGCAGGCTTTGTGAAGATATAAAGGGGACCCTCATGAGTTCCCTGGTTTCTTTTTGTCCAGTGCAAAGACTTGGAATCAACACCAAGGTTTGATCACACAAGTGAAAGAGTTTATTAAGCCGGCGGAGGTCTGAAGACAAAGTCTCAAATCAGCCTCCCTGAGTAGCAGCAGTAGCAGCATTCTATTGGCTTGTGTAAGGGAGGAGTTCAAGGGGTTAGATTATAAGATTGACAAGTAGGGAGGGGTTGCAACTTGTGCATGCTATATAGCATTACGTGCTTTTAACATGCTTGGCTACACATTGCATGTACAGAAAATGATGTCTAATGAGCTAAAGTCCTGCTAAGTTCATTCTACAACGCTACTGAGTCTGCTAAAAACTGGAAAGTTCTAGTTTGCGGGTATCTTCATTTTGCAGTTAGTTTTCTTACTGAAGCTAATAAATATACTCTATCTTCGGTTAGTTAGTTATTGCTGCAAGGCTAAGATTAGCTTAAAAGGGCCTAATAAAGGAAGACAGAAGTTGGGTGGGGGTAGGTTTTACAAGTGGTCCTTAGAGATGGAGGCAGAGATGGGAGTTATATAGCTACAAGATGCCATGGAATGCCAAGAGTTGCTGGCCACAGCCACAAGCTAGGAAGAGATAAGAAACAATCTTTCCCTGGAGCCATCAGAGAGATTATGACTTCTAAACTTCAGAACTGTTAGACAATAAATTTCTGGTTTGTTTTTTTTTGTTTGTTTTTTTTTGTGGTTGTATTAGTCAGCCAAAGGGGTGCTAATGTGAATACCAGAAATGGGTTGGTCTTTATAAAGGGTATTTATTTGGGGTAGAAGTCCACGGATACCAGGCCATAAAGCGTTAAGTTTCTTCTCTCACCACAGTCCATTGCCACGTGTTAAAGCAAGACAGCTGCCGACGTTTGCCAGGGTTCAGGCTTCTTGGGTTCCTCTCTTCCCTGGGCTGGTTTCTCTCCAGGCTTAGCTCCTGTTTCCTCCACAAAGTCAGCTGTAGACTATCAGGCGAACGGCTTGCTTCTCTTCTCCTGGGGCCTTCTTTCCAACATCAAAACTGCTTCTCAAAAACTGCTTCCTCTCTTCTTTGCCTTGCCTTTTATATTCGATTCCCCACCTACCAAGGGGTGAGGCTCAATACCTTACTGACGTGGCCCAGTCAACACCCTAATCATAACTTAATCATGCCCAGATTAACAGATCAGTTTACAGGCATGATCCAATTATATTTTTGGAATTCATAATTACATCAAATTGCCCAACTGCAACAGTGGTAATGTGCTACAGAAAGTTTAGGAAACCAATACAGCCTGAAACATCCTTATTATAATAAATTATAGGTTGTTTATCTGAAATCCAAATTTAATTGAGTATCCTGTATTCCTTATTTTTGCTAAATCTTGCGAACCTATTAAAATCACAACCTATTTTTAAGTCCAGATTATTACCTCCTATAAACACCTTCCACCTCTTTGCTAATAATCACATTTATCTCTGAACACCTAGACCCTCTGATTTTACAATTAACTATGTATAAAAATAAATATATATGTGATATTGAATGCATATATTTTTAATTTGCATTGCTTTCACTAACATCCAAAGGCAGAAATTTCATCTTATGTATTATGTTATTTTTCCAGTACATATTAGTTGTTATCTAAATCCTAACTATTACCAATTCTTTATTCAGATAATTACATTTTGTTGATACGTTATATCCCATTTTGTTCTTCATTCCACATCAGATGAATATTTTCCAGAAAGAACATCGGCTGTGTTCTAATGCTTCAAATTAAAAGAAGATGATCAATTTTAAATTTAAACAAAACATGGAAACAGAATACAAAAGACCTTCTTTCTATTCTATCATGAACTTTGTTGTACTATATAATGTTCTCATAGACTACTTCTCTCTCTCTCATTCTCTCTTGCTCTCTTAATCTATCAACTATTTCACTCTTCTTAAAAGATAGCATTTACTCTCATGACCTTATTCTTATAACTCACCAACCAATTATTTATAATGCTGACATGTCTTCTATTGTGTGCCTAGCAACTTTTTTTCTTAGAGAAATTCATCGAATTTTCTGCAGACTTATCTAGATCAAAATGCCCTAAGCATTTCATGTTTCCATCAAAACAAAGTATGCTTTTTACTCCATAATCCTGATAAAATTAGTGGAAGGTTTTGCTTTTTGGAATCAATTTTTAATCATTCACACTTTCCTTCATGTCCCTTGCATAGTCAATGTCCACGTCCTTCTTTATCCCCACATTATTCCCTACTTTAATCTCCACGCTCTCTTTTTCATCATGACAATTAGTATTCTAATGCGTGTCTTCCTTTTCTTTCTTCTGGGTTGTTGCAATAGTCTTCCAAATGTTCCTTCA
>JAQZBX010113818.1:0-10058 GCA_029593785.1 Cabassous unicinctus
AAAAAAAAAAAAAAAAGCAGAGGTCCTAGGAGGATACGGCCCCCAAGACACATGACTTGGAGTGTGGAATGTTGGCTGGCTTTCAGTCCCCTAAACCAGGTTCTCTCTGCTTGAACAATACACAAAATCTTATGTAATGAGTTGCCCTAGAGTCTGAGCAAGCCAACAATTCTACTCCATCTGCACCCAAGATACCAACTAAGTGTTTGGTATAGCTTAGAAATATGACCAATTAAGTATGATTTTCTGAGGAAGCTTTAAACATATTTTTATTTGCAGGGTGATCTTTTCCACAGATTTTCTCCTTAGCTTCCTGAATGCAGAATAGTCCTTACTGGCATAGTCCAAACAGGTAGTCTTATAATCCAATTGGGCTACAGGATCCCTGCTGTGTGTGTATGTATGTTTGTGTGTGTGTGGCAAATGCTTCTTTCAGTTCAGAATATAGTGGTACTGTCCCTGAAAGGCCTTTAAGATCACAAACTGCCCTATCTCTGACTGAGAATAGACCAGGGGTTTGGGATTGGGGTGCTATTGTGAAATAGCTCTTCCTGACTGGTGCTGGCACAGCTTTCTCAGGGGGTGCCCTGATATCTGGGCAGGATTGAGGGGCAGGAAGGGAATTGTTCAAAGGAGCAGGGTGGGGAGACTGGACAACTTCATCAGTGCCCTGTGATTCAGATCTTCCTGTATTAGAGAAGCGGTTTTGTTTGACATGAATTCCCAGAATGCCTGACACACCCACATATAAACTGGTCCAAATCCATCCCAGAGTCCCTGTGAATGGGCTGAGGGTTTGTGCCAGCTTCTACCCTCCACCGTTTGCTGCTCCCACCTAAACAGCCTTTCCCCCACTGGAAGGGTTAATGAGAGCATATGGTAATGGAAAAGGTTCCAGGGTTTTGCACCAAGTTGACTCCATAATTCTCAAGCCCATAATTCTCAAGCCCATAACTTGTTTAGAGGAACCAGTTTCCTGTCTTTGTTGAAAGCGTGACACACCTTAACTTCTCCTCTTATTTGTTCATGCTCCAATCAGATGGGTCAACTGTTGGTTTGGTGGTGATGACAGAGATATTTGCACTGTAATCCAATAAAAAACTGATATTAGCAGGACATGGGAAAGGTTAACTCCAAAACTCGAGTCAACACAAGGGGACCTTTTCATGTGGTCACTGGAGCATCAATAGAAAGTAGTATGCACTGTACTTGGAAAATGAAGACTCTGAGAGACCATTATCCCTCTGTTTTAAATATCAGGACTATGAGCCTCAATGAAATTTATTGTTGCTGAAGATTACCTAGGAAATGGTGAAACCAGGGTTAGAACACAGGTTTTGTGGGTGCTACTCTAGTGTGATTTCTTCAATGTTATGGTGCCATTCCTAAATAATTTTCTTTTCATTCACTTACTCATTCATTCATTCACTCATTCATTCATCAAATATTTCTTGATCACTACTCTGTGCCTGGAACCGCTAGGTTTATAGCAGTGAACAAGACAGACACAGTCTTCATGGACCTTTAGTGTCATGAGAAGATGCATTAAGCCAATAATTATACAAATAAACAATTACAAATGTGATTGATCCCAAGAAGAATTAGAGTGTGTTATTAGAGCTTATAAAAGCAGGCCCATAAATGGGATTATGGCTGAAAGGGGTAGTCTAGGGATGTAAATGTCAATTGAAAGAAAGCTAGAGAATAATCTAGGGACTGAATAACATAGTGAACATGTAGGTGGATGAGGATTGTGGTTAATAGTACAAATACAAGAATGTTCTTCTATGAACTAGAACAAATGTACATCACTATTACAAGGTGGTAAGAATATGGAGATGCATGGGGAAATGCAATTAATGTAACTTTTGGGCTATACTTAACAGCAATATTGTAATATCCTTGAATCAATGTCAAAGAAGGTACTGTGTTAGTAATGGGGGAGGGTATGGAAAAAATATGTCAAATGTAAACTATATATCACAGTTAGTGGTAATAGTCTGATGAAGTTCTCTCAAAATCCGTAACAAATGTTCTACAACAATGTAAGGTGTTGGTGGAGGTGTGTTGTTTGGGAATTCTGCACATTGTGCATGATTGTTTTGTAAGTTCACAACTTTTCTAATTAAAAATATTAAAGAAAAAAAAAAAAAGCAAGCCTTACCCAGCCTGGGTGGTGAGATCTGGGAAGGATTCCCTGAGGAAGTGACATTTAAGCTGAGACTTGAATGAATAGAAAATATTGAAGTGAAGAGGCCCTGGAAGATGGGAAGAGAAATCTAGTCAGAGTGGAAAACATGAACGAGGACTCTGAAGCAGGAAAGAAATGGCTCTTTGAAATAACAGAAAACACACCTGTGGTCTGCTGAATAGATGGTAAGGAGAGGAGTGTAAAGCGGTCTGGGAAAGCAGGCGGGGTCAGACCAGTCAGAGCCTTGCAAGCCATGGTGAGGACTCTGGACTCCTAAGAATAATGAGAAACCATTGATGGGTTTTAAACACGGACTGTTATGGTCATATTTTTAAATTATCCCTGAGAAGACAGCATTGGTGGTGAGCAAAAGTGGATGCAGGGAGTTACTTAGTAGGCTATTGCAGTAGTGGAGGTGAGAGAAGATGGTGGCTTGGAACAGGACAGGGGTAGTAGAGATAGAGAGAAATGAAGACTTCCAGAGACATTTAGAAGGTGGGCCCCATGGAACTTGGTGCTAAGTGAAAAGTGGGGAAGAGGGAGATATCAGGAGTAACTCTCAGATGTTGGCATGAGATATGGGGAAATGGAGGGGCATTCATGGAGCAGTTAGCAAGAGTTGAGATTGGACATGTTGCGTTTGAGAGGCCTGTGAGACAAAGCGGAGAAGGATGCAGAGAAGGTAGTTGGATATGTAGAACTACAGAAGAGAGGTCTGCATTGGAAATAGAAATTTGGGAATCATATCATAGAGATTGTAATGGAAGCCATGGGAAAAGCTCATTTGGGGAGAGACACTAGGTCAAGAAGAAAAGAGATGAAGGAAATAACCAAGGATTTCATTCTATTGAGGAAAGTAACATATATAAGAACATATAACTTTATTTTTAAAAGCTGTGCTGGATAAGCCATTCTTTTTCAGTTTCATATCCACTCTTCCATACTCTGCTTGCGATGCTGGGGTTATAGGTCACATTTCACCTTTGTCAACAGGGCATGGGGGTGCTTGAAGGAGACCTGAAGGCTGTAGAAAGGGATTTGCTCTTTCCTGTCTTTGCTTCCTGTTCCTCATAGCAACACACCAGCATAGTCCTTCACCCAGCAGTGAGAGTTGGTTCCAGGAGCAGCAGTTAATTCCATTTTGCAGGTTTTTTTAAAAATTATTTTTTATTAGAGAAATTGTAGGTTTACAGAAAAATCATGCAGAAAACACAGAGTTCCCATATTCCCCAACCCCCAGTTTTCCCTGTTATTAACACTTTGCTTTAGTGTAGTAGCTTTGTTACAATTGATGAAGCAATATTATTATAATTATATCATTAACTATATTTCATAGTTTACATTAGAGTTCACTATTTGTGTTGTAGAGTTCTGTTTTGTTTTGTTTTTTATTTTTTTGCTCTGGTATATATAACTTAAAATTTCCCATTTTATCCACTTTCAATTATACAAGTCAGGGGTGTAATTACATTCACAATATTGTGCCACTATCACTACCATCCATTACCATTCCATCACCCTAAATAGAAATTCTGTGCCAACTAAGCATTAACTCCTCATTCCCTACCCTCTCCACAACCCCTCGTAACCTGTATTCTAGTATCTTACTGAATTTGCTTATTCTAATTTCATGTCAGTGAGATCATACAATATTTGTCTTTTTGTGTCTGGCTTATTTCATTCCACATGATGTCTTCAAGGTTCATCCATCTTGTAGGATGTATCAGAACTTTATTCTTTTTTATGGCTAAATAATATTCCATTGTATGTGTATATACCACATTTTGTTTACATATTCAGCTGTTGATGGACACTTGGGTTGCTTCCATCTTTTGACAATTATGAATAATTATTCTATGAACTTTGTTGTGCAAATATCTGTTTGAGTCCCTTCTTTCAATTCTTTGGGGTATATATATACCTAGGAGTGGAATTGCTGGGTCAAATGGTAATATACTTGATTTTCTGAGAACTGCCAACCTTTTTTAATACACAACTATAATGGTTAACTTCATGTGTCAGCTTGGCTAATTTATGGTGTCTGATTATTACTGTGAGGATATTTCATGGATTTAAATCATCAGTCAGTTGTTTGCATATATGGCTGATTATATCTACAATCAATTAAGGAGATTGCCTTCAGCAGTGAGAGAAGTCTTATCCAACCAGCTGAAGGCCTTAGAGGGAGAAATGATGATTTCAGCAGTCAGAAAGAAGAATTTCTGTCTCTACTTCATCCAGCCAGCTTTTCCTGAGGAATTCATTGATACCCCAACTTGGGGGAGCAGATGTGGTTCAAGCAGTTGGGCATCCACCTCCCACATGGGTGGTCCTGGTGCCTCCTAAAGAAGATGAACAGATGCTACGAGTTGCCACAATGAGCTGATGCAATGAGCTGATGAATGAGCAGACACAACTAGCAGAGACAACAAGCAGACAGACAAGGGAGTCAATCCCGGGCAGGATAAAAGTTTTAAAAATATAAAAGGGAAAGGGGATATTACAGAATAAACCTTGTTTAAAAAAGAAAAAAAGAAAAGAAAAGAAAAGAAAGAAACCCAACTTGTGGCCTGCCCTGAAGAATTCAAACATGCCAATCCCCATGGTCATGTGACCCGAATCCTAAAATAAATCTCATAATATTTATCTCCTGGGAGTTCTGTTTTTCAGGAGAATCCTGATGAATACAACCATATCCCCTTGGAGACAAGAGTTTCGCTGCCCTCAAATACTAGATATCTCTACCTCATATGTTACCGGATTTGGTCTAGGTTCTTGACTTATGCTGCAGAAATGAATTTCAGAGCATGTTGGGTTAGTTAGGCCAGTAATTTATTAAGATAGGGAGGGAAGAGAAATGGGAGAAAATAACAGATCACGGGTCCCCGGTAGAGGGTAAGGGGCTGAAGAGTGATAAAGAGGGCTGATTTATAGACTACAATTTCCCATTATAGATTATAAATGCCCAGGTTTTACCTGCTTGTTGTTCCATGCAGGGGGACATGGTGAGAGCAGGGAACAGAAGCCATGAGGGCCGAGAGCAGAGTCGGGTCGAGAAAGGTTTTGTGCCTGCTTTTTAAACCATTAATTATCCCACCCCTTTGCTAATGACATGGGAGGAGTCCCAGATGTTTGCTGTTTTGATTGATTATCCCCACCCATCAATCCCCCAGGAGGGCCCAATTATAAGGCCCCTGGAGAATATTCAGGGCTTCTCCTGGCTTCCAGGAGAAATCTCGCAAGGGTCTTCCAGCAGCCATCTTGGGGTATTGATGTCCACATGGACTCCTTGCCAGGTTCCAGATCCATCTATTGATTCCCTATCTTACTAGTCTGCTTCAATACTGACCTAAATATCATCCTCCCTGAACCTGACATCCTCCTTCTGGTGTTGCCCACTTGCCCTTCAAGACTATAGTATAAACTGGGTTAAATGCCTGCATTCTAGCTGTAAGGGAATCTGAGATGTGAATTCTAACTCCTGTTTTGAGGAGGTGGGATTCATAATATGGGAATCTTCCCAAACATGAGGAGCTGATATAAAGCATGATTGGCAGCCATGAATATGGCAAACATCCCTACAATATGGTAGGGTTCAGTTTTTCCTTATTTGTTTAAATTACTTGCCTCTGTGGAGTGAGTTGCCACAATGGTGCATTGTGGGAACACAGGTTTGGGGCACAATGGAAACTTTCAACAAATGATCCTTTTATTGTACAGAATAAAGAGTCCAGAAAGGGCAAATCTCCTTACCTCACAGGAATGGGTTAGTTTAAAACATAATCTTTTGCCTTTTCTGATTCACAAAATTCAAACTGTCACAGACTCCTTATATCCTTCTTGGCTACATAACACAAAGAGTCCAAAAGAGCATGGCTGGCCCCCTCGGGGTGGCTGAAAACTGCTCCGGATCAGGGTCCATAGACAGCAGCTCTGCCCAGAGAAGAGAGACAAATCTATCCTGTTTGAGTGTGAGTTTTTTCCACCTCAGGGTGGGGTGAGGGGCCCTGTCACTGAGAAATCATATTCTGTTCAGCATCTGGGGCTGCTTGTTCCCTGTTTCTGGGTTTAAGGTCTGGCTGGGCCTTTTCAGTAAACTTTACATCTCTCCCAGCTTGTGAAATGGCACACAATGGAAAAAGAGCTGGGGGTAGTGGAAGGCCAGAGGATGGCTGCTTAGCATGGGTTTGTGACTTCCCCAGAGAAGGAGGTGGGGGTAGGTGAGGTCTGGGTGACTTGCCTAACAGCCTCTTTCCAAGAAGGATATAAGGAGTGTGTGACAGTTTGAATTGTGTGAATACCAAAAAGCAAAAGATTATGTCTCCCTTTATATCAGACCCAGCAAGAGGGCAGGGATGCAACATGAATCATGCCCTGCTGACATAATCGAGTCAAATGGGTCTCTCACCCACAGGAATGGGTTAGTTTAAAACATAATATTTCTCTTTTGGGATTCATAAAGTAATTTCAGGCTGCCACAGCAGCTATCTTGCTTTGCCATGTGCCCGGACAACAAAATCAATAATAGCTGACTTTGGTGAGAAAGCACCTCTTATGGTGCCTCAGTATGGACTTTGGTATATTGGTATACTGCTTTTCAGCAGCCTAGTAAACAAAAACAACCACACTTCCAGGTTTCACCCTTAGAATGACAGGACATGCTCTGTGGAGCAAGTTGCTGCACATGCATTGTGGGAACACAGGCTCAAGCACATCAGAAACTTTTTAAAAGACAATTTATCCACCAACTTCCCATACATCATTGGTTATGAACTGCTTATAGGGACCTTAGCTCTCTGATACCTCCAGCTTGTTGCAAACATTGGTGGTCAAATCTTTGACTCTTATTTTTGGATATTTGGATATTTGTGACAGAATTTTAGTTGTCCTCCTCTCCACCCCTCACTGTCCCCTTTCATAATAAGAGTTTTGTTTGTTTGAGGTATTAGGGCCGGGGACTGAACCCAGGACTTCCTATATGGGAAGTCAGCGCTCAACCACTGATTCACATTGGCTCCCCTGAGTTGTTTTTTTTCATTTGTTTGCTTGTTGTTTGCTTTTCTGTTTTTAGGAGGCACCAGGAACCGAACCCAGGGCCTCCCATGTGGGAAGCAGGCACTCAACTGCTTGAGCCACCTGCGCTCCCAGTAAGAGTTTTAATTGGACAACAGCCCATCTAACCAGGGACTATATTTCCCAACTTCCCTTGCAGGTCAATGTTACCAAATAACTAAGTTATGGAAAATGGGATGTGACTGGAAGAGATGCACAACTGTAATGGTTTGAGACTGTATGGTATCCCAGAAAATCATGCTCATAAAGCTGGTCCATTCCTGTGGGTGTGGACCTATTGTAGGTGGGACCTTTTGATTAGGTTACTTCAGTAAGGTATGGCCCAGGGTGGATCTTAATCCTCTTACTGGAGTCCTTTATAAGAGAATGAAATTGAGAGGACGAGGGAGAGAATTTCTCTCTGGTTGGGAGGACGTTGAGGCTTATTCTTCAATGTTCTATAAAGGGGTTGGGCTGCATTTGCCTCCATGGAAACCTATTTCCCTTCCCTATCTCTTTTCCCAAATCCCCTATCAGTGCTTTCTGGGATCACCTCCAAATTAATCACTTGCTCTTGAATCCATGTCTTAGAGTTTACTTCCAGGATAACTAAAACCAAGACCAGCTCTGGGCTCCCTGGAAATCAAGACAGAAACTAAATAACATAATTGTTATACTTGGAAAGTAGAAAACAAATTAGTTCCTCAATTGAGACAAAGTATTTCTCCCTTCCCTACCCAGCCAGCCCCCGTGTCCCTTCTCCCAAAAATCACTGCTTACCTTCCTATTTTCACACGGTCTGGTCTTCTGTAGTGCTCAGTTTGTTCTGCTCTCAAGTCTGTAAATTCCTTGACTCTTAATCCCTTTTAAAGCTAGCAAACTGCCTTGTACTTAGTTGATACTAAGTAAGTGTTTGAAGAATGAAAATATCAATCTTGTCCAATACACCTCTTGACACGCAAAGAAACCAGGGCTTAGTTAAGGGATGTGATCGGACTTGGGGAGTGACCAGGAGAGCCAGAACGAGCTCCCAAGTTCCCTGGCCGCTATTCTGGTTCACCACAAACACAGCCTCTTCCCAAGTTTCCTTTCATCATCTCTGAGTGGAGCGTAAGGCTCTTAGCAAGAGAAGTATGGTTGGGTTTAGCCAGGTGCTCTTTCCTTTGGCCGATTAGACCTGAAGGTATGGTGCTTGTTACTACTTAATTTTTCATATCTTGCAAGATAAGACCTAAATGTAACCAAGAGATGACTATAGATTCCAGGTATTTTGGCTATTAAAAGTCCTATAATGCATTAATTGATTATGGTGAACTCCAGGCGCAGGATCAAGTCTGGGTTTCCATAAATTCTTCCTGGAAAAAGCACCATCTAGAAACCCTGGAGGATAAGGAGGGCAAAGCCGTGAGGCCTTAATTCTGCTGCAGTTGCTCTGCAAAGAATAAAGCTTCCAAAACAAAGCCAGGAGGAAAGCAGTGCACACGTAAGATTCCGTAACTTAAACCCAAAGCATAAAAAGCCCTTACCCACCTTGGTCTGGGGAGAACAAATTCTTCCAATGGAGGATAAAACTTCAAAAGTGTCAGTTGAATTGGCTGTTTGTCCTGGGGCCTGATATTTGAGTACTTGAAATTCATACTCTGAGCTGCATCTATTCCCTGTGCCTTTTTGTGATGGATAAAACCACCACCACATATTTACCAATCCTTTAAATTTTCTTTGCAAGATCCTTCTCTGATTTATCTCTTTCTACCTTAATTGATGAGCCAATTTAAAATTAGGTTATTTTATTACATACATAATATGTGTTCAATAAAAATATTTCAGAAAATATAAATAAGCAGAAAGAAAATTGAAATTGCCTGAAAAGTCACCATTCAGAAATGCTACAGTTAACATTTTGGTGTATCCTTCCATATATATACACAACCTCATTTTATGGCTGCATGTTATTCCACTGTATGGATGCACCAAAATATATGGTACATATAACTAAGACCCTGGTTCTTTTCCTGTCTTTTACTATTATAAAAAGAGCTGGAATAAATATTTTAATAAACTCAATGTTTTATTTCTTCCATAAATATTTCAGTACATATCTCTAAAAGATGACTCTCATTAGAAAATACAATAATAATAATAGCAAAACCATTGTCACACCTGAAAATTTTAACAATAACTTCATATTATCATCAAATATTTAATGTTCAGATTTCCCCAATTGTCTCATAAATGCTTGCTGCTGTCATCAGTTTTGGTAACTAAATCTTAATGTACATGCTTAATTAGTTCTTTAGGACAAATGCTTAGATTTGAAATTGCTGGGTCAAAGGTATATTAAGCCTATATCTAGAAAGATGTTCTTACTCATTAGCCTTAAACATTCCAATGACATTTTGTATAAATGTGAATGTGGAAGGGGTGAGGACGAAACCATATATATATATATATATACATAAACTCTGCAGAGATCCTAGTGATTTACTATAGTAGACCCCAGGCTGATTTCTCCTCTCCTTCCCTTCATCTATGGGGTCAGGAGGACCTCCCATTGTATGGTGAGCCTCTCTGACATGCATCTTCCCTCCTCTATAGCAGGTGTCTTCCTGAAGGAGCTGGCATCTTTCACTCAGCAGTCTAGAATCTAGCTTCAGAACAAGCGATCTTTCCAAGGAGAAGATATTTCAAGCCAGTGAAACCCCTGAGCCATCCTGCATACTCTGTGCCAACCTATTTGCTATTTTATATCTATATATAATAATTATATTTATAATACATATAGAAGCAGCAGTGTGGCAGAAACAGACTTGGGTTC
>JAQZBX010113819.1:0-10072 GCA_029593785.1 Cabassous unicinctus
CCTCCATTTCCTCTTCGATAAAATACTGTTGACAGGACTTGTTCTACCTGCCTCATAGAAATGTATGTATAAAGCACTTTGGAAAGTACAAAGCTTTCTTCAAAAACAAACAAACAAAAATATTTTAAACGGCATTGCTATAGGGCTCCTTAAAATGGGACTTTTTATGATGAAAAGCTACCGTAGTTTATCTGTTGTGCAGCTAAACTATAGGAAAATTTAAGATAGGATGTTCAGGTTGTAACAATAATTCCAAGTAAATCCTTCTCATGGATAAATAAAGAGTAGCCAAAATTCCTTTCTGGATTATTTTGATTTAATACACAGGGTATCCATTAGGAAATCTTAGTTTAGATACAGAGCCTCAAACCCTAGATTGCAATGTGACATTTTTTCTGAACTTCTGCTGCCAGTCTTGCTATCAGTTCAGTTGCAATGTAATATATTACCGCATTTCATTTCGAGGCAAGAACATTATTTACTCACAGGAGAAATACTTTCCTGAGGAAATATTGTCTTTGGGAACTTTCAAGGACATTTAAGAAATACTTCAGCCCAAGCCACAAAATTATGAGCATTTGTTTGCTTCTGTGTCCCAGGGAACCATTTAAAAAAATCTTTCATTTAAGTTTATTGCAAACATCCATCTTCTCTTTCCAAAAAAAAATAGCAAATTAACAAAACTCTATTGATTTCCAGTATTCCTAGGTGTCATTTCATAATGTATGTATTTTAATAAGTTTGCATCATCATTTTTGCCTTTCTCAACATCTTCCTTGTCTCCCTATTTGAATTGTTATCCTGTATGGAAATTTGTATTTATCACTTGCCATTTACTTTGAATGAATCTGGTGTCAACATTCACCATTATTTAATTACTTTTGTTTTCTCTACTCTACTTCTAATTCAACAAGCAATGGGCAAAAATACAATATAATTACAATAGTTAATATTTATAGAGAGACAATGTACCAGGCAGAGTTCTAAGTTCTTATAAAATCCTCAACAAATCCTATACTGGAGGTACTGATAACCTTACCATTTGACAGAAAAGAAAACTGAGGCACAAAGAGGTTAAGTAACATGTTTGATGTCATACAACTAGTAGTTGGCATAACTGGGATTCTTCCAAGTGAAGTCACTGCGAGGTATCAGCACCCCTCTTTTCTGAGTTGGGGAAAATCTTAAGGGTTACTTAAAACCAGTACTTTGGTTTAGTCTCATCCTGCACCATGCCTTATCCCCACCCAGCCCAGCCACCACTTCAGGTCCCTGGAAACATTCTTTTCTTATACCTCAGGGCTGAGAACAGTATAAACACATAGTAGGTTCTGAAAGAATAAATTAATGAATTAATGAAGTTTCATCTCCTTGGAATGCTCGCTTCTCCTACTCCCTCATTACTGCCAGTGTGCTTAGTTAATGCATCCCTCAAATCTCAGTTCAAATGTCACACAGGGAAGTCTTTCTTGGACACACTGACAACATTGAGTCCCTTTTACTTGCTTTCACAGACTCATATATTTATCATTCATTTCCTATATATCTGTGTGATTAATTAATGTCTGAACCCCTTATTTCTATGTATACCCCCAGCCCCTTCAAGCGTTCTAGAGTATAAGATCCATGACCACGTGGGCCATGTCTATTTTGCTCACCACACTATCTTCAGGGTCTGGCACATGGTAAGCATTGAGAAAATGCACTGATTGACTAACACAGGACCATGTCAAATCAAATAAATTAATGACTGGATTAACGAATTTGGTTGGTTTTAAAATAAACAACCAGAGTTCCAGGTTAAAAATTTACTCCAGGTCTATACCCAGAACTCATCACAATCTAGGCTTTTGTTTTCTTGCTCCACCACTGACTTGAACAAAGCAAATCCACCAGTTTGCCATTACATATATGGATTGAAACTGATGGTCTGGGCTGAAAGGCAGGATGGTTTAGGAATAAATACTTCTAGAACCAAATCTTGAGTCAAAATTTCACTTTTAATATGTTTGGGTGAAGGATGAAAGAGGAGCATCAAGTCAATTAATTGTTATATTTAATTCTGCTGTCCCATTTCCATATTCATTTTCATGTTTTGACACCTTTAGGTCAAGCTCACCTAAGTACTTGAGGAAAAGTAATATATCAATGGATACACAGAAAGAAATCCCCCAAATGCTACAGAAAATACATTAGCGTGAACTTGTAAATTTAACACTTCAGTTCATTGACATGCATAGAATCAAGCAACTTTTGTTAAACTAGGAAGCTTGATGACTGTGTGAAGAGAAGAACATTGAGAAAGTATTTCTTTGAAAATCAGGAAATTAGAAATACTCTAATGAATCACATTTCTCCTTATCTGCCATCCAGGTGACAGTAAAAATCAATATTTATACAAGAGATTTAAAAAACATTGTCCATATATACAACTGTGCAACATAAGTAAAGGTTGCCCCAGCAACTCCAAGATACAATATGGGGTTAAAAATAAATTATAAAAAGTCATATTTTGGCTCCTTTTAATTGTGAAATAATTGTTATATTCAAAGGAATAAAAAATAAAGCTTTCAAAATAATTGAACACTCAAGAGTATTTATAAATGTTGATAACTAATTTACATGTGACATCACAAAATCACAAAAAGTACAACTTTCCATTGTATATATCTAAGAACATACTTGTTATGCAGAGTAAGGAATACATACCACTGTTAGATCTTTAAACACGTAGAAATTTCTTTGTCCTCTTGAATTCCTGTTAAACACATCTGCCTAAGTGCTATAAACAAAGTTGTACAAACAAAGAAAGGGCCACACTGGACTGGTCTTGAAGAGAGATGGACAGGATTGGGCAATGTTACCTTCATTCTCTAAAATGGCAAAGCCAAGTTTATTGAACATTCATTAAGTGCAAGAAAAGGCAAAATACTAGGCAGTTGCAAAAATGGAAAACATATGTTATATGGCTTTAAGGAGCTGATATGGCCATAGGGACATGAATATATATGAAAAAACTAACACAATAAAGAATATTATAAAATCATTTTAGATAGCACAAAGTCAAATAAGTGAGTTAAAATACATTACTATGGGAACATTATAGACACTTATTAAAAATAGGAGTGGATGTGGCTCAAGAGGCTGAGCTCCTGCCTCCCACATGGGAGGACCCAAGTTCAATTCCTGGTGCCTCCTGAGAAAAACATAAAAACAAACAAGCAAAACAAGCCAAAAACGAAAAACAAAACAAAAAAATCCCAATAACTCAGGGAAGCCAATGTGGCTCAGTGGTTGAGTGCTGGCATCCCACATACAAGGTCATGGGTTCAATCCCAAGTCCCCAGACCTCAAAAAAAAAAAAAAAAAAAAAAAAAATTGCATTATTGGAGTATGGGGAGAGTATTGATTGATTGATTGGGCATTGATCCTAGAAAAGATAACATTATCTGAAGGGTTTAAAGACCAAGTAGCATTTAGATGCATGAAAAATTTGAAGGGACTTTCTAGGCAAAGAAAACAATGATATTCTGGAACAAAAATGAAGGAAAAGAACATGAACTTTGGGCAACTGAATGTAAATGAAGTGAATAGATATTCAGTATACGAAAGAGAGAAGTTGGGAGTAAGACTGGAAGTGGGTATTTTTGGGTCAGAGTATTTAGTATCTTGAAAATGAGGCTAAGGAATTTGTATTTTATCTGCCAGGCTGTTTCATAGCATGAGATGGCATGCCAAGGAGGCCAAGACTGAGAAGCAAATTTTTAGTCCTATTTATGGACTCAATTATTCACTCTGGTTGTCTGTCATTCTATTAGAGGAAGTTGATCAGAGGTAGGGTTGGGTGGGAGACTGTGATCAGCTGGTGACAAGCTATCTCTACTCTTACTACTAAAACAATCCTAACCCTTGAGGGAAACATACAGCTGGAGTAGGAAAACCACTTTATAAATAAATGATGACACCAAAAGTTTCATCTAACTGAGGACTAGAGATGGGGGGCAGGGAGGACTGCAAATAGTGAAGAATTCAATAGTTCTGCAGCCTAGATAATACTAAGGACTGGAGATAAGGAAGAATATACAACATAAGAGTTGGGGAGTTGATGATACATATTTTAACATAACAGGATTTTCTTGCTATCCAAATATCCATTATCTACATCCTTGTTTTTTCTTAGGTTGCCTAGAGACCCCATAAACATCCATCCCTTCCTTAGGTGGTATCCTACCCATATTATTTTTAGTTGGTTACTCACTGACATATGCACAAATAAATGTATCATACAACAGAAATACAATGCAAATCAGCTGCAGAATGAAATCATAAATCTTGCAGAAGCAATAGGATTTCATGAATCCAATATAAATAATATTGGAGATCTACTTAAATCACATACAAAGCCACTGATATATGAGGATCAGACAAATATATATAAATATATATTATAATTAAATAAGAAAAAGGGACACAATAAGAGCTTCAAGAGAAATGTATTTGCATACCAAGTGATTAAGAAAAGGTCTTAGGAAAACAGATGAACTCAAATGAAATTTTGCCAGAATTATTCTTTTTAAGGTGAGCTGCTAATGTTGGTCATACAGTGAAGGGCAAAATTGTGCTATAATCCAGTCTTGTTGGAATAATCACTCAAATCAACATGTAATTCTTTGATCACTCTAAAAATTGTGCATAATTACAATTTAGCCTAACTTTTATTATATATAAGAGAAAATATACTGGTTTTATTTAGTGACAACCTCTTTCAACATAAATTCCAAATCAAAATTCTTTTTGTGTTTGCTATTTTCAATTAATTTTTGGTCACTGTTTATAGCTGCCTTTAGCAGCCTTCCCCCTTCCTCTACCTTCCATCCCTGCCCCTAGGTACAAATTGTCCTTGGATAATTAGGATTTCTTTTACTTAAACAGAATTTGCCTCAATGCGGAGAGCAGACCTAGATCCAATAGGCAAAAAACTTAAAAGTTAAAATATACTAACAATAAAATACACTAAAAAGTTAAAACTTTCTAACCAAAGAACATTCCAACAACAGAATCAGCTAATTTAAGGTAGTAAGCATTCTGCTGTCAAAATATTCATCCACAGCCAAATGAGACCATAAGCACCAAAGCAGCATAGATTTCTGTACGGGAAATTGGATGAGATTGCCTGTGGGCTTCCTTCCAATGCTAAGAATTTAACGGCACAACTGAGACTCAAACAGCATTTCACAAAGTTCCTAGCAACAAGAGTCCCTTAAAATGTTCGTCCAAAAGGGTTATGGAGCCAAATGAGGTTTAAAAAATGCTTCACACCCAACCCTACTTAACATGGAAATTCACAGGGCATATCATGAGCTCATTGCATATCTCACAAGCCCTCCAGTCAAGAAACATGTCTAATTTTATCTAATCCAGCATTTCTCAAATTTATTTACCTCCAAAATAATATATTTTTTTCCTTTTACCTAACACCAGTTAATATCCCATGGAAATGCTGGTGATATTCAAAAGATTTAACAACCTTCAGGTCGCAGCACATCTAGTCAGAGAGCTGTTTGACTAACTAGAGTGATCATGAAACCAATGTTCTTTGGAACATATTTGGGAGGAAAACTGATTTAAAACTGAGACATCATTTTATAATCTAGTGCCATCAAGCTATAAAGTTGCCTTATCTTGTGTGTATGTGTGTGTGCACGCTTACCACTGCAGGACTTGAATATAGGTGCAACCACGCAAACCATTTTGAAAAGATCTTAGGCATAGGATTTTCACATGGTATCCATGTCACTCAGTCTAAAAACATCTCCCTTTTGAGAAGGGTTTTTATTTTTATTTGCCTTTGAAGGTTTAGTCCTAATCTAAATAAAACTAAAGACAATTTTCAAAGCAAATAAAGCAGAAATAGGCAAAAGCTAAAGTAGTTTTCATCAGTCACTTCCATTCTATTCTTATATATGATAAAAAATAAGTAGCAAAAGTTGGTTATTATTTCCCCTAATGACTACCACCTGCCTGAGGTAGTAAATAATTTACTTAGATAATTTTTTTCAATTTCCCCCTTCTGTGATTTCATGATACAATAACCTTTGAAATATATATAGTATGTGTATTTGTACATGTACACACAAAAATCGGAAGGATAAGAAATTATTAACAGTTATTAACAAAGGGGATAAGGGATATAAAACGAGTTGGTTTAGGGAACAGAAACCCCAGAAGGAATTTCCACAGAATATTTTTTCATATTATGTGACTTTTGAATACAAGTGACCTTCTTAGCATTCTAAAAATTAAGTAAACCAAAGAAGTATCCCTTTAAAGTAAATAAAAGAATTGTCCTTTTGATTTAAGTAAAAGGCTGAAGAAATCTGGTTGTTCACTTGGGCAGAAAGAAAGCTGAGAGAGACATATCTGATAGTATTCAGTAGGCCAAGAAATGTGAAGAAAGAAGGAGAAAGAGCCTTTTGAGGTAGGGTAGGAAAAAAATGCCAGACTTTAGGAGGCACTTCCTGATAAGTAGAGCAATGAATCTCCCCCCTCCTCCTTTCATTTGTTTGAGAAGAAGTTTAAATTCTTATTCTGGTAGCAACTTAAAATTTCCCATTTTATCTAATTTCAGGTACACAATTACGTTCGCAATGTTGCACTACCATTGCCACCATCGATTAGGTTCCCACAATGGGACTAGTGTCCACATCCCGTGACTAGTTCAGATGCTGATTCCCAGTTCAAGAAATGACCCAGGGCCCAGGAAGGAGGTGGGGGTAAGTTGTAGTTGCCAGCAGCGCTTGATTTACTAAATGGATGATGACTCCAATCCCTATTTCGGCACACAGACTAGATTGGTGGTTCTCAGTGGATGGTTGACTTGCTTCAATACAGACCTCAGATGCAACGGTGTCCTCCAAAGAGGACACTTGCGAGAATGATTTCTCTGCTGCAGATTTCCCAACTTCATCAGTAGCCGAGACAGTATGATGCATTTTATTTTCCTCTTTCTGGACACACAATTACCTTACATACACGCCCTTATAGTTAGATAGAAGTCATATAGTTACATTCTGACCAACGGGATAGGAGTTGACTACTTCCGGGCCTGAAGACCTTCTATATTTCTGTTCAAGTTCCCCCATGTTGTGATTTAGGAGGTCATGTGTTTAAGACAATAACATTACAAGATGGGAGGGAAATACCTGGGTCTCTGGTTCACTACTTAAAGACAATCTGCTAAGAAATATCTACATGATCACATGGGTCTATGCCATAAAAAACAAACATTTATTGAGTTAAACCACTTGCATGTAAGGAGTGTTTATTATAGTATCTAGCATTAATCACCATGGCTAATTCATTGCTAACTTGACACACTGACAATAATTAAGGTCTAGGGATGAGTCTTTTCAGTGCTACCTCTCTCCATTTCTTGCTGCCCATTTACTCTATCTTATCTCCACACACTACTTCGTGATGTCTGTGCCTGACTAGAATCATCCACGTAATTCTCTGCCTATCTCTTCCTCAGGTCCCACTTCCCAGGAAGGAAGTTGCCATTATCAGTCTATATAGATAAAATCCTAGAGGGTCAGGCCGAGAAGAGATTATAAGCAGAACGGCTGTTGTTCTCCAGGCTTTATAGATTATGTTGTCTTACCTCAGGTTTGCCTGCTGATTTAAAAACAAAATTAATATCATTTTTGGAGGATGAAGCTGAGTGACTTAACCCAATTTCTATAATCAGTTGGTCATGCATTTTGCCCCTGAAGTCTGTGCTAGTTGACCATGTGAAGTCTGTACTAGATTGCTACTTTTCTATTCTGCAAATTTAGAGTTTTACATAAAAAATTAGCTATATTTCCCAGTGCCTATGTCTATATGGAAAAAAGGATTATTCTTGTCTATCAACTCAAAACAGTAATGGCTGGTTTATACTGAGATCCTAAGGTCATGCCCAGAACAAAAGGGAAAAGAATGCAATCAGAGATTATAAATCATTGCAATGAATGTGGGAAGGCAATGTAGTGGCATATGTGCTAAGTATTTAATTCTCCAACCTAAGTCATTTCCTTGTTATACACAGTGAAAATCACAGTATTAGCTTAGTCATTTTGTGCTGCAAGATGCTGACAATCCATCCATCCATCCACTCATCTAACTAATGTTCTTTTAATATTTAATCAGTGCCAAGGGCTGTGCTATCTGCTAGAAAGGCAGAGAAAAAAAAAGATCACAGGAGCTAATAGAAGAAGACTTAACTTATCTCTGAATAGGAATTGACAAAGATACTCAGAGGCCTGAATGTGTAGCTTGCTTTACTGCACGCTTGAGGGATAGAAACCAGAAAGAAAAATACCTCCAAAGCTGTGGACAGTTTTATTATTATCATTGATTTTGGAGTAAACACCAACTAAAGGGCAGGCTTAGAAGCTAGAAATGAGCGCCTCATTAGATGACTACCGAAGACAGAATGCTTTCAAAAGTTTTCTCTAACCTCTCGGTTCAGCTTTCATTTCATGAAGAGACAGCTTGGTCAGCTGGAAGTCATGTTCTTGTCTGTCCATAACAGGGATATTCAATGCACCTAGTGAGCTACCTGCTGGGCTGCTGCCTAAGGTCATAAGATTGTGAATCATGGGGGAATTTAACTAACGACTTAGGTAACTTTCTTTCCTGCAAATATGTGCAAGATGGATGATGAATAGGACTGAGGCATGATATATGGGGCTGATCATGAATTTAAATTCTCTAAGAAATGGGGGAGAAACAACTAGCAAAGGGCACGCCTGACTTGCCTGAGCAGAAAGGCATCTCTGACTCCCAGGGTGCTCATTTTAGCAGTCAAGCCACAAGACATATCCTTAATTTCTGCAGACTCAAGTTCTAGCCAGATCTAATGGGAAGATGATCTTAACGGATGGCTGGTGTTTCTCAGAGCTGGTGGCTGTGGAATTTTGTGAGATAGAGTCAACCAAACAAATTGTTTTTTATGCAGCATTCTTTGAGTCTGGTCAGTCTTGACACCATCTTGTTGTTCTAATAAAAGGACATTTCAGGGACTCTGTGTGAGGACAGGTACAACGTGTTTTTGTAGGCAGAAAGGACCAGTGGACAGAGAATCACATGAGACAGGGCAAGCAATAGGGGTGCTATTCCTGGCTCCGGCATCGCCTCAAAGAATGGCCTTAGCTGAGTCATTAAACCCCAATGAACCTCAATGTTCTCATCTGTGAAATAAGGGAAAGAACACCTGCCCCTTTGCTCCCCCTTAGGACTGTTGAAGAATTAAACAGGTCAGAGATGTAAACCGAAGTACACTGAGCCCATGAGAAGAACAGGAAAAAAAGACAGCACATAAGTACATGGCATTCTTTTCATCATTATCACTCTCCAAAGTGAAGAAAACCTTGTAAAAGAACAATGTAGGCTGATGGTTGTTCTCTTGGAAAGAGAATAAAGGCCCAACTAGCATCCCTATTTTAGAAAAGAGAACTGCTGGCTTGAAATCTACTTCCCAAATCTACTTTAGGACAAAAAGGACTCAAAAGTCCATTTCAATTTCCCAGGATTGTGCCGTTATAATATTTTCTTAGTAATTGGCTTTAAGAAAATATCAGCTATATTCTGGGGGATTTTGCTGCACGGTTTAGCATATGATATGTCAGCTATTTGCAATCTTCTTTCTAGTTCACTAACAGGAAGAGAGTAAGGGAAAGAGGGAGGAAAACGGAGAGGAATAAATAGAGAATAAGCCCACATGGCTAAAGAAACTGACTTCAAAAGACAAATAGAGGAAGCGGGTGTGGCTCAATGTATAGCGCTCCCATTTACCATATGGGAGGCCCCTTCCCGGGGCCTCCTTGTGAGGGCAGGCAGGCAGGCCAGCCCGCGCGGCGCGGTGGGCTGATGCAGCAAGACCTCACAGCAGGAAGCGGGTGTGGCTCTATCGATAGAGCCCCCGTTTACCATGTGTGAGGCCCTGGGTTCGCTTCCTGGGGCCTCCTTGTGAGGGCAGGCCGGCCCGCGCGGCACGGTGGGCTGATGCAACAGGACCTCACAGCAAGGGGGA
>JAQZBX010113820.1:0-10073 GCA_029593785.1 Cabassous unicinctus
AATTGTAATTAATGTTCCATACCAGATGTAAGGTGTTGGAGGGGTGTGAATCCTCTATTTTATGCTTGATCATTTTGTAAAGTCATAATTTATCTAACAAAATAAAAAGACTATACAGAGATGTGTGTGGTGGTGTCTTTGACCTAGGAAACACAAGAATAAGATGTCCATATAGAACCCTCCACTAAGGGAGACAATTAGGTGGATTAACTTTCCCCTCTGGGTCACCAGAAACAAAACCTCTCCCAGCACCACATATTCCCTTCCCCATCACAGCTTCTCCTTCCTGTATGTGGCTCAGCTGACATTTATCAGTAATTTACATAGAAACTGCAGTCTGTTTCCACTTAAATTGTGAACATTTCCTACATTACCCTGTAAGATAATGCAGTCAAAACCATGATAGCCCAGGCTTGCCTTGTGCTCTCTAGGGTGCTCTGCAGAGTGATGGGGGCTGGGTCATGGGCATCCAGGGTAGCTCTCTGAGCAGCTGCATCTACCCTTTGGCACGAGCCCCACTCCTGGCTATAACTCATTCAGGTTCTCCTGGGCTAACTGGGAAGCTTATTCCTTTAGGGAGTATCAGGCTGAACCAGAGAGTGGAGATACAGTGAAAAAAGCCACAGACATGGCCTCAGCATTGTCCAGGACCTCCTGCCAATGGACTCAACCAGCTCCAAGGTCTGTAGGACCCCTGACCTTGCACACTTATGTGGCTTCCCATCCCTGACTTAGCCCCCTTTTGGAAGATCAGGACCCAAATCACACAAGAAACACTTCATTGAACTCCACACCACAGGCAAAGGAGCCCCTGATCCATTAACCCCAATGTTAAAAATTTCCTCCCCTTCCCTGATTCACTACACACCTCAGGCCCAGAGAATCCAAGGGAGAGGGAGGGTCTGAGAACCTACTCTGGAGCTTCCTGGTGTAAGGACTGCCTAAGAACAAGGAGCTGTCTAACCAGGTGGATGGTCCCTCTCCACTGTCCCATGAACAGAGATGCTGCAGATTTGTGGAATAATGTTCCTGGTCATGAACACTATGTCAGTGTAGCACAGGAGCAGGCACTTTCAGAGTTCTCTTACACACCCAACTGCAGCCTGTTTACTCCCCTCACTCTCCTTTTCTTTAATTCTAACAAGGGAACAATGGCCAAGGGGTGTACAGGCTGCTGGCCAGAGTTCAAGTTGTGTTCCTGCAGAACTGGGGTACTAAGCACAACAGGTTGGGCTGGGAGTTCCTCAATCCCAGGTTGCTCACATCTGAGGGTCACCACTGGGGCCATGTAGTGACCACCCCACACTCAACATTCTCTGCCAAGGCAAAGGATCATCCCTGTGCAGGCACAGATGACCAAGCCCTCCTCTGGCCTCTGCTGTTTTGAATCCACCAGTACTGACCAGAGTGTACTCTGGACAGTTGCACATAAATCACAGTGAATCCAGCCTCATATTCAAAATGAGCTGTCAGCCACCTTCAGCTTTTACAGCTAGAGTGGCTTATTTTAAAGGCTTTGGCATATTTTAGTGTTAAAACTACAGGCTCTGTTTTTCCCTGTTATGGATCAACTGAAAAGAAGTGGCTGAAGACAACACAGCCAAGGAGGTTGTAGAGTCTTGGGGAATTTTGCATTGCAAATTGATACAGTAAAAGGAGAAAAATGATTATAGGCATTGGGTTTTCCACATTAAGTTGGTCATCGCTAAACCCAAGATGTATTTATAAAACATTGAAAGGAAAATGAGGAAAGATAATCCAAACATCAAAGGGTAGACAGACAGTTATTCATGATTATTATATTCCCTGTTAATTTAGGAGATGTGTCCCAAATTATTTCTTGTCTAAATAAAATATATTAACATTTTCATGAGAAGTTAAAACACATTCTTACTCTGATTAAAGGGGAGATAGGAACTTGTGGTTTAATGCTCCATTTCCTCCCATTTTGTGTCTTCTTTGCTGCTAACATTTAAATGGAGAAGGTCTGATCTTTGTCTCTGGGGAGCAAGGAGGGGCCCAGGAGCAGAAGAGGCCCTCAGGGATCAATTACCCCCAGGCAGAGGTAAATAGAGGCCCTGTGTGTGCAGGTTCCAGGCCCAGGCAAGGCCAGGAACTGAGTAGTTAGGGGCAAACCAAGTCCCTGAGGACATGGGGAGACACTGCCAGGTCTGTAGCTGGGTCAAGCCCCATATGCTGTTGGGCTAAGCCTGGCAGGGGAATTGTTGGGGCTTCTTGGCACAGAATCCCTATATCAGACATTCTTCTTCTGATGATACAGACAAGGCCTGTGCACAGGTGATCTTGCAGGAATTCAAGTCGTTCCTTACAGGCTTACAGCAGTTTTAGATTTATAGAAATATGGGAAGGTAGTACTTGTTCTCCTCTACACCCCACACACAGTTCACTATAGTTAGCCTGCTGCATTAGTAAAGGACATTAACTAAAGTGCTCAGTCTGTTCAGATTTCCTCATTTTTCCCAAATGTCCCATTTCTGTCACAGCATCCACCCCATACACCACATGATATTTAGGCATCATGTCTCATTGGGTTCTGCTTGGAGCTGACAGTTTCTCAGAATGTACTTCATGATGACCTTGATTGTTTCAGGAGGACCAGTGAGGGACTTTATAAGAGGCCCTCTATGGGGATTTGCCTGATGTTCTTGTGATAAGACTTGAGTTATGGGCTTGGGATAAAGACTCCAAAAGTAAAATGTCCTTCCCCTCACATCCTATCAACAACGCGTGCTGCCAACACTACTTACCATTGAAGATGTTGACCTTGGTAAGATGAGATTTTCTAATCATTCAGAATTTAAAGTTCAGCAATACACCAAGTTTCCACAAGCTATAGACACTGGCCTGACCTTGAGGTCTTAGTCTGAAATAGGATCAGGAGTCCAAAAAGGGGTCAACATTTGCAAGCCCAGTGCCAGTCCCTGACCTCTCAGCAGGGTAGGTCCCAGCTCTGGGCCAGGCAGACCTCAGCTCCAGCAGGAAATTCAGAGGAGAAAGACAGAGCCTGGTGCATTGTTGTTAAAATATGTGATGGTGCAGTGATCTCCTCACAGCCAGCTGCTTCCTCTGGGTGACCAAAATGTTCACAACTGATCAAATAAGTACCTTCTGTTGGTCTCTTTAAAATATGCCCAGTATATGGAGCTAAGAAAATAATATAAACAAGGACAACCTGGCAATGTATCTTAGAAATGAGCTCCAGAAAATATGACATGCAAATGTTTGTCATTACAAAGCAACCAAAGGGAGGGACATTTTTAATTTATAGTTCTTAATTTTGGAAAAGAAATAACCACTGCATCACTATAAATTTCAGGACATCCTAATATTTAAACGCAAACAATCAATGGATATTTTTAATCTCTAACAAATTACTAAGCATTTCACATGAGCTTTAATGCAATGGAATTTCAATGTAAGAATATTAACAATTTTTAAAATTTATTTAGATGAGATATAATCTTTAGCTACATCTGTATTTCTTAATTGAATGCACTACTTTTCTAAAGGATGATAGTGATTTATAAAAATAATCTGTGACAAAGGTCTCTATCACCCTGATTTCAAGATTATTACAAGATCCCCAATACAACCAATCAAAATTTATACCATATAAGTCTTATTATCCATAGGAATTGGCTAATGAAATTTTTCTGGTCACCCATTACACATATAGATTTGCCCAATGGCAGGGAACTTCCTTATGACAATGCATTGATCTCTATCTGCCAGAGGATTCTGTGTTTGCAAGAAGCAGGCCCAGTTTGAAGTTCCTTGACCAAGGAAGGCCTGTATAGAAAACAGACTGTGGTGAACTTGCACTCAGTCTGTGGAGGGGAGAGCAGAAAAGAGGACCTCAATCCAGGAGGGAGATGAGCTACAAGATGACAGGAACTGGCTGCAAATTTTCCTTTGGAAGGACCATTTACAAGGAAGAAGGGGTGTGTTAGAACACAGAGGCTTCTTCTTGTGTCACCATAACTTTCAGCAGTGGAAAGCACCTTGGTCAGTGTCAGATTCATGCACCTGAATGCAATTGAATGATGGGCTGGCATTGAGGAGAGTGGATGCTGAGTTGAGTGGAAAGTTCAGCACACATTAAGGAGAGAGCAGTGAGAACACCCAGCAAAGTCAGAGGGTCATATGGTCAGGTAGCAAGGCAGGAGTTGGGCTAACATGAAGGTTATAACAAATGAAGGTGGGGAATAGCACCCCAAATTTCAGGGTGACCATCTGGAGAGGGAGTGGAGCAGGATGCACCAGGATCTCCCAGGAAATCCCAGCAACTGAATGTCACTCTGCCCACATTGCAGTATATAGGTGCCCGGAGGGAGGGCTAAGAACGTAGGGAGTGCTTCCTGCCTGGACTCTTGTCTAAGATATTTATCCCTGCTTAAGTAGTAGCTGCAGTTGTCTCGGAGTCCCTCCACATCGATCAAACCTCAGAAAGGGTACACAGGGATTGGAAGTAGGAAATTAGGACAGGGTGCTTAGAAGGAGGGTAGCAGTGACAGCTCCCTGACCCCACCTCACTGATGATATGAACCAGCTGGACTGGAGCCATAAACCATGTAGCCCCCACATGTCAGACCCCAAACTCAGTTACCACCTTCTGGGAGAGTAAGGGACTCCAAATATGCCAGATTATGTTTCTGCCACCTGGGCACATTGGATTTACATTATGTTACAGAAACATTGAGTTTTCCATTTCTCACTCCCCTTCCTGTGTCTGTGCTGAGGTTCACACACAGTTCTAACTCAGCTTTTAGCCACACAATCAACCACACAGCAGTATTTCTCAAAGTGTTCATGCATTCACAATACCTTATGTGTCCAGCCACATGGCAAGTCTATGAGCTGTGAAGATTGTTGGCCTCTGAGATACTGGCACAAAAGACAAAGGATTGGACCTGAGGATGCTCTGAACACATGCCCAACACCTATCATCTGATGGTGAGTGTTAGGTATGACTTCTTCTATCATTATACTTAGCCCAAGTTCCATTCACAGGAGGGCCCCATCCTGAACTCTGAGTTCTGTCTCCCTAGGGCCTGTTTCTCCCTGTCCACAGTTCCTGTATGGCTTTAGTCCCATCCAAGACCCATCCAAAAAAACAGCTAATTTTGTTCACTTCCAACTTACTCTGCATTTCCATCAGGGCTTGAGAAACTGTCTTTTTCCAACAACTGCTTGTGGTGTCCCTACAATGAGTCATGCAGTCTGCCCAACTCTCGATGTAAAGTGGATAGGACATAGAGAATCTTCCATTCTAGCTGGAAGAAAACCTCAAACTTCTCACCTAGAACCTCATCACAGCCACCCTGTTTATCTGCTTATTATGGTCCTGCCACATGCCAGGACTGCACACAATCATCTCACTCATCTCTGTTTTATAAATGATGAAATTTAGGGGAAGGGAAGCCACATATCTGTCCAAGACCTCATGGTTGGTAAGCGACACTGCCAGTACACACATCATGTTCTGCTTTAGAACCATGGCTTTAACCGTGAGGTCACACTGCTCTCAAATCCAATGACATTAAGGGAGAAATAGTTCAAAATAATACTTGGAGACTTCCACACTCCACCAATAAAAGTTAATACAAAGAGCACTGAGGGAAGATGTCAGAAGAGGAAGCTCCATGAATCAGTCCCTCCACTGAAACAACTGTTGAACTGGTAGAAATTACCTGAGTTAACTGTTTTGAAACTGGAGTCTAGTGGAACACTGTGAAGCTTCCAGGGAAGAGATGGAGGAAGAGGCTGGTAAATATCATTGAATTTTACCATCTGTGCAATGGTAACCACCTTCATCCCCAAGCCATGTGGCAGGCAGCAGGGGGAACTGAATACTGAGATCCTTGTGTAGCTTGCTGGTGCAAGGGTGAAGTATAAAGACCCTGTCCTCCAAACTCAAGGGAGATGTGGTCTGAACAATGTTCACTGATTTTGATCAATTATGTATACATTGGCAGGGGGCAAACTCAAACTCAAGGGAGATGTGGTCTGAGCAATATTCACTGATTTTGGTCAACTATGCATACGTTGGCAGAGGGGCAACTATGGAAGCAACCACTGTAATAGCCCCTCAGGCAAAAGCAGCAGGAGAGCCATAAAGAAGCTGTACCTTTTTAAAAAAAATTCTTTTTCTCTTTCCTTCTGCTTTTGGGAACAAAATAGTTTGGAAAAGTCACAAGTTGATGTCTCCAGCACATAAGAACAATAGCAACAACAACCACAACTACAATAAACCCTTGCAATCTCAGAAAAGTGGGAGAACTAGATATTCAGAGTTCCAAAAAATCATAATCCTCAGAATGTTCAGTTCACAAATAATTACAAAACACACTCAAAAAACAGGAAAGTACAGACCATTCACTGGATAAAATGATTTGCCAGAAACATCCCTGAGAAAAATCATTCTTTGGAATTCTTAGCCTAAGTCTTTAAATAGACTGTCTTAAAAATATTCAAAGATCTAAAGAAATCCATATACAAACAATTAAAGGGAATTAGGAAAACATCTGGACAAAATAAAAGGATTGAAATTACAATAAAGAATGAAAAAAAGTTATTTTGGAACAAAAATGTACAGAAATTGAAATGGAACAACCACTAGAGGGATTCAAAAACAAATTTGAACAAGTAGAATAAAGGATTGCTGACCTTGAAAACAAGAAAATTGAAATGATTCAGTGTGTGGGGCAGAGAGAAAAATAATGAAGTAAAATGAACAGAGATAGAAAGCAATGTGGGTCACCATAAAGCATCACAACATATGCATCATTGGATTCCCATAAAGACAAGATGGAAAGAAAGGGTCAGAAAAAGTATTTGAAGAAATGGTAGCTGAAAACTTCCCAAACCTCATGAATGGCATGAATATGCACATTCCCAAAGCTCAAGGAACTCCAAGCAGGATAGACTTTAAGAGACACATTTAGCAAACTGTCAAAATACAAATATAAAGAGAGGATTTTGAGAACAGCAAGAGAGAAGCAACTTTTCATGTACTAGGGATACCATCATGATTAACAGCAGAAATCTTATCAGAAATCATGCATGGCAGAAGTAATTGGGATGGCATATTTAATATTCTTACAAAAACAACAGTCAACAAAAAACTCTATATCTAACAAAATTATTTTCTAAAAATTGAAGCAGAGGGGAGAGGGGCAAGATGGTGGCAGAGTAAGGAGACCCAAAAATCAGCTTGTCCTATATGGTGGGTAATATTCACTAAGAGTTTTCTGAAGCACCTTTTTGGGGGGTCCAGGAGACAAGAAGAGCATCCTGCAACGTCTTTGAAAAATGGAGTGTGGAGACTGCCCATGTGCAATGAAGAATTGTGAGTAGAGCACTCCATTCTATAGAGGCCAGTGCTCATCCTCCACTGGTGCTGCAAACCATCTTGGGAGCTGTTGTTCTGTGGCTGGAGTCAGAAGCTCCATTTCCCAAAAATAGGGGAGGAAGAGATGGTCAGGCACTTACCTCAGCTACTGACTAGTAAATTTGGCTGAGTAAAATATAATCCTAAAAACAGCTAAAGCTTAAACCTATCCAAATCAGAAAGAGGCTGGTGGCTGCCATTTGAACTGATTGGAAATGACAGTGATTTGCCATTCCAAACTGATTGGAAATGACAGTGATGATAGGGACCAGCTCCTTTCCACCAAGATTTGTTTACAGCCTTAGCCTAGGTTCCAGTTCCACCTCCAGGGAGGAAGCTGGGGGCACCTGCACAAGCATCTCTGGCAACTTCAGGTACTTTCAGCCAGCACAGACTGGATGTAAGACACCTGGGACTGCATTCCCACTCCCTCATAGGATACAGGGGTCTTGTATTTCTGAGCAACTTCAGGAGATTTGGCCTGCACCTACTGGACTGTTGGGAGCCTGTGGCTCCATCCCGTCCCCAAATAGGATAGGAAGGGACTGGTGTTTCCTCAGCCTTTCCAAACATTGGCAGGCTATTTTGGCTTTTACAGACTGGACAGTTGGTTGCTATTTGCTTCACACTCCAATAGGATAGGAATGAGGTAATGTTTCATCAGCCTCTCCAGGCAACTGTAGGTACACTAGACTTGCATGGACTGGGCTGTTGGGTGACTGTGTCTTCACACTTACCCCAAACTAGGATAGGAGAGAATTTGTGTTTCCTCATCCTTTCAGGGCAAATTCAGATGCTCTCAACCCACATGGATTAGACTGCTGGACACTTTGCATGGCCCATCCCCACCCTTGACAGGGGAGGAGGGGTCTAGTGCTACATCAGTCTACCTGGGTAACTGCAGTCAGTTTTTACATGCATAGCTTAGTTTGCTGCCAACACCTGCAGCTACGTCCCTGCCCCTGACAGGGGAGGAAACAGCATGAAACTTCATCATTCTCTCTGGGCAACTACATCAGTCTTGACCTGCATGGCTTCATCAGTTGCTGGGGCAATATGGGCAGCTTCAGCCTCCACAGCTTACAGTATCAACTACATCCTCAGCTACTACCACACCACCAGCAAGTCAGAAAGGGCTAGAAGTCCTAAACTAAAGAGAGAAACTGAGCATGGAATAAATACATCTTGTAAGCCAGATACCAAGATACCAACAAAATTTACAATCAATACCAAGAAACAGGAATATAAGGCCCAGTCAAAAGTAGAAGATAAGCCTCCAGATGACATAAAAGAGTTGAGAACTAATCACAGATGTTCAATCAAAGCTGCTTAATAATTTGAATGAGATGGCTAAAGTGATTAAGGATGTTAAGAAGGCATTATGTGAGGAAAAAGAATAATTTGAAAGTATATATAGAAAAATAGCAGATGTTATGGTAACGAAGGGCATGATAAATGAAATACAAAATACACTGGAAGATTATAACAGAAAATTTGAAAATGCAGAAGAAAGGATCAATGAGCTTGAAGACATGGCCCTTGAAAGTGAACAAACAAAAAACCAGATAAAGAAAAGAATGGAAACATTGAACAGGTTATCATGAACTAAATGACAGAAAGTGATCTGCAAACATATGTATCATGGTTGTCTCAGAAGGAGAAGAGTAGGGAAAAGGAGAAGAAGGAATGTTTGAAGAAATGATGGTAGGACATTTCCCAAACCTATTGAAAGATGTAGATATCCATGTCTAAGAAGTACAATGTACTCCCATTGAATAAATCTGAATAGACCTACTCTGGGACACATACTAATCAGAATGTCAAATGCCAAAGACAAAGAGAGAATCCTGAGATTCTTAAGAGAAAAGAGATTCATCACATACAAGGGATACCCAATAAGATTAAGTGCTGATTTCTTATCAGAAACTATGGAGAGTAGAAGGCAGTGGTATGATATATTTAAGATTTGGCAAGAGAAAACTGCAAGCAAAGAATCGTCTACTTGGCAATATTGTCTTTCAAAATGACAGTGAGTTTAGAATACTCACAGATAAACAGAAACTAATAGAGTTTGTAATCAATTGACTGGATTTTCAGGAAATACTAAAGGGAGTGCTACAGCCTGAAAAGACAAAACAGGAAAGAGGACTAGAAGAGAGTAGGAATGAATCTTATATAAATAAAAGTCACTAAAAGTGTAAAAAGAGTGGTGAACATAAAATATGACAGATAAAACCCAAGGGTCAAAATGGGTAAAGGAAAAACTCTCTTTAGAGTAAGAAAATTGAAGGTTACAGGATAAAACTCCCCAATCAAAAGACACAAACCAGGAGAATGAATAAGAAAATATAAGCCATCTATATGTTGTTAGCCAGAGACTCACCTTAGACCCAGGATAATAATAGTTTGAAGGTGAAATCCTGGAAGATGATATTCAGTTCATGTAGAAACCAAAAAAATCTGGAGAAGATATACTTATATCAGATGAAATAGACTTTAAAAGCAAAACTGTTATTAGAGACAAGGAAGGATATTATATACTAATAAAAGGGGTAGTTTACCAGGAAGCAATAACAATCATAAATGTATATGCAACTAACAAGGATGCCCAAAATTACATGAGGCAAACACTGGCACAAAAAAAAAAAATAAATAAATAAAT
>JAQZBX010113821.1:0-10069 GCA_029593785.1 Cabassous unicinctus
TTTATTTTTTTCCTAAAGTTAAATGACTGGTTGTTGCAGAATGAGAAACAGGAATGTGTAGGACAAAATCTGAATGGATAGAGAAAGTTGTAGCAGGTTTGGGGGAAAGGAAATTTATTTGTTGTGGTCAAAGTTGGCTAAGATTCTATAGGCTGATAAGATTTTAAATCATTTTCTTAGCAGACAGTATCTTCATGCAAAACTAGAATTTGGTTTTCTTCCTGTTAAAATGACGTTTTCTTGGTTACTGGTTTGCTCCAAGTGAGAGATTGTGAATGATTTTTAAAAAATTTTTTTAGTTTACTTTTTATTAGAGATGTTGTGTGCTTACAAAACAATCATGCATAAGGTGCAGAATTCCCATACATCACCCCTCCACCAACACCTTGCATTGTTGTGTAACATTTGTTACAGATTATAAAAGAACATCATCAGAATATTAGTGCTTACTATGGTTCATAGCTTACATTTGGTGTATTTTTTCCATAAATTCCCCTATTATTAACACTTTGTATTAGTATTGTATAATTGTTATAGTTTATGAGCAAATGCTTTCATATTTGTACTGCTAACCACAGTTCATCATCAACCACATGGTTCACTGTGTTATATAGTCCAATGCTTTGTACAATCCATCCGAAGTATACACTCTGTGGCTCTCAGTTTCATCACAGAGTTTTGCAGTCATCACCTCAGTATATTTTAGAATGAATTCCTTAGTCCAATAGAAGAAAAATCCCATACCCTCCTATTATTGGCCCTTAGCATTGATATAGTACTTTCTTTGACATTGATACAAGAATGTTACAATATTGCTGTTAACTATAGTCCTTAATTTACATTAATTGTATTTTTCCCATGTATCACTTTATTCTTACCACCTTGTAAAAGTGACATAGATTTGTTATAGTTCATAGAACATTCTTGCATTTGTACTATTAACCAAACTCCTCATCCACCTCCAAAATCACTGTTATACAGTGCCTAGAATATTCTATAGCTTTCTTCCAATGACATTTATGTTCCTAGACTACCCCTTTCAGCTATAATCACATTGATAAACCAGCAGTGTTAGTTATACTCACTATAATGTGTTACCATCAACTCTATCCATTTCCACACTTTTACAATCAATCTAATTAAAAATGCTACATAAAGAAGGAAAATGCTACATACATTAAGCATCAGTACCCCTTCTCAGCCGTCCCCCTATCTCCTAGTTAACCTCGTAACCTGATGTAGCTATGAATTCCAAAAATAGATATTGGATGTAAACTGGTCTGTTCATCTGGGCATGATTAAGTTATGATTAGGGATTTGATTGGGCCACATCAATAGGGTGTTGAGTCCTGCCCCTTGGTGGGTGGGGTCTCAAGGATAAAATACATGGCAAAGGACAGAGTTGGAGTAGTTTTGATGTTGGAGTTCTGAAGAGGAAGGAGAGAAGGCCCCAGGAAAGAGACAAGCCATTCACCTGACGGTTTACAGCTGGCCTTGTGGAGAGAGGCAAAGCCTAGAGAGCCTCATAGTCTACAGCTGACCTTGTGGAGGAAACAAGAGGAGCTGAGCCCAGAGAGAAAGGGAGCCCCGGGAAGAGAGGAATCCAAGAAGCCTGAACCCTGGCAAATGTCGACAGCTGTCTTGCTCCAACACATGGCAACAGACTTTGGTGAAGGAAGAAACTTATGCTTTATGGCAATTATGAATATTGCCACTATGAACATTGGTGAGCAAATGTCTGTACAAGTCCCTGTTTTCAGTGCTTCTGTATATATTCCTAGTAGAGGAGTTGGTGGTTCATATGGCAGTTCTATGTTTAACTTCCTGAGAAACTACCAAACTGTCTTCTTCAGAGGCTGTATTTCCACCAAGAGTGAAGGAGTCTTCCTGTTTCTCCACATCCTCTCCAGCACTTGCAGTTTTCTTTTCTTTTCTTTTCTTTTTTTATTAATGGCTATTCTATGCAGAGACAAATGAGATCTCATTGTAGTTTTGATTTGCATTTCCCTAATAGCTGGAGATATTGAATATTTTTTTCATGTGTATTTTGGCCATTTGTATTTCCTTTTTGGAAAAATGTCTAAGTCTTTCACCCTTTTTATTTTTATTTTTGGTACTGGGGCTAGGGATTGAACCCGGGATCTCATATGTGGGAAGCCAGCACTCAACCACTGAACCACATCGGTTTCTTCGTTTTGTTTTGCTTGTTGCTAGTATTTTTGTTTTTAGGAGGCACCGGGAACCAAACCCAGGACCTACCATGTGGGAAGCAGGCGTTCAATGGCTTGAGCTACATCTGCTCCCTTGCTCATTTTTTAACTGGATTGCTTACCCTTTTATCATTGAGTTATATGATGTCTTCATAGAACATGGAAATCAAACACTTATCGGGCAAACACTACTCAATATTTTCTCCCATTGAGTAGGTTGCCTTTTCACCTTATTGACAAAGTCCTTTGATGCACAAAAGTGTTTGAGTTTGAGGAGGTCCCATTTATCCATTTTTTTCTTTCATTGCTTGTGCTTTGGGTGTAAGGTTTAAGAAACTACCACCTACCACAAGGTCTTGAAGATGTTTCCCTACATTTTCTTCTAGGAGTTTTATGGTTCTAGCTTTTATATTTAGGTCTTTGATCCATTTTGAGTTAAGTTTTGTATAAGGTGTGCAACAGGGGTCCTCTTTCTTTCTTTTGGATATGGATAGCCAGTTCTCCCAGCACCATTTGTTGAATAGACTGTTCTGGCCCAGCTGGGAGGGCTTAACAGCCTTGTCATAAATCACTTGAAAAAATAAGAAGAAAAAAAAAAATCACTTGACCATAGATATGAGGGTCTGTTTCTGAACAATCAATTTGGATCCATTGGTCTATATGTCTATCTGTATGCCAGTACGATGATGTTTTTTTTACTGCTGTAGTTAGGTAATATGATTGATTTAAATTCTGGAAGTGAGAGTCCTTCAACTTTATTCTTACTTTTTAAGATGTTTCTGGCTCTTTGGGGCCCCTTATCTTTCCAAATAAATTTGATAATTGGCTCTTCCATTTATTTTTAAAAGTCTATTAGAATTTCTATTGGGATTGCATTGTACCTATAAATCAATTTGGATAGAACTGGCATCTAAACAATATTTAGTCTTCCAGTCCATGAAGATGGAATGACCTTCCATTTATTTAGGTCATCTTTGATTTCTTTTAGCAATGTATTGTAGTTTTCTAAATACAGGCCCTTTACATCTTTGGTTAAGTTTATTCCGAAATATTTGATTCTTTTAGTGGCTATTGTAAATAAAAAATTTTTTCCTGATTTTCTCCTCAGACTGCTCACTATTAGTATATAGAAACACTACGGATTTTTGCTTGTATCCCACCACTCTGCTGAACTCATTTATTCACTAGTAGCTTTGTTGTAGATTTTTCAGGACTTTCTAGGTATACGATCATATCGTCTGCAAATAGTGAAAGCTTTACTTCTTTCTTTTGATTGCCTTTTTTCTTTTTCATGCCTGATTGCTCTAGCTAGAACCTCTAACACTGTACTGAACAACGTGGTGACAGTGTCCATCCTTGTCTTGTTCCTGATCTCAAAGGAAAAGCTTTCAGTCTTTCACCATTGAGTACAATGTTAGCCATGGGTTTTTCATATTAGCTGTGTGTTTTTCATATATGCCCGTTGAGAAAGTTTCCTTCAATTCCTATCTTTCGGAGTATTTTTTTATCAAGAAATGATGCTTTATTTTGTCAAATGCCTTTTCTGCATCAATTAAGATGATCATATGATTTTTCTTCTTCGTTTATTAATATGATGTATTACATTGGTTGATTTTCTTGTGTTGAATTACCCTTGTATTTTTTTCATTTCTCTTGCAACTCCTAATTTGACCTGATTATTTAAGAATGTGTTGTTTAATTTCCTCATATTTGTGAATTTTTCCTCTTTCTGCCTGTTGTTGACATCCAGCTTCATTCCATTATGACCAGAGAAAGTGCTTATACAATTTTTATCTTTTTAAATGTACTGAGAGCTCTCTTGTCACCCAACATATGCCCTATCCTGAAGAAAGATCCATAAGCACATGAGAAGTATATATATCCTGCTGTTTTGGGGTGCAATGTTCTATATATACCTATTAGGATTAATTTATTTATCATATTATTCATGCTCTCTGTTTCCTTATTGATCCTCTACCAAGATGGTCTATCCAATGATGAGAGTGGTGTATTGAAGTCTCCAAATATTATTTTAGAGAAATCTATTTCTTCCTTCAGTTTTGCCAGTGTTTGCCTCATGTATTTTGGGGTACCCTGGTTAGGAGCATACATATTTATGATTATTTCTTCCCAGTGGCTTGCCCCTTTTATTAATATATAATGTCTTCCTTGTCTCTAATAACAGCTTTGCTTTTGAAGTCTATTTTATCTGATATAAGTATAGCTAATCCAGCTTTTTTGGTTGTTGTTATTGTATGCATGGAATATCTTTTTCCAGCCTTTCACTTTCAATCTACTTGTATCCTTTGGTCTAAGGTGAGTCTCTTGTAGACAGAATAGAAATATGATGGCTCATATTTTCTTATCCATTCCGCCAGTCTGTGTATTTTGACACAGACCAGGAAGTCCAGGCTAGGACAGCAATCTGACCTGGGTAGAAAGAAGTCAGTCTCAACCATCATTATGATTTTCAATCAGCCCTGCTTCCCCTCATGCCAGAGGTAGAGTTAAAATGAAGGTTCCCAGCCTCTTCCATATTTGGACAGGTTCAAACTTTAGCTGTACTTAGGAATGGACTTTAGCCAGCCGAATTTACTAATCAGTAGCCAAACTCAGTGCCTGGGCGTCTCTTCCTCCCCTGTTTTTGGGAAATGGAGCTTCCAACTCCAGCCAGGGAATAGCTCCCAAGGTGTCCCTCCCTGCCAGCAGGGGATGGTCACCAGTCTCCACAGCGTGGCGTGCTCTTAGCACGAATCTTCACCAAAAATGGGCAGCTTTCTCCTTCCTTTTTTCCAAAATGTTGCAGGATACTTTTTTTGGTCTCCTGAGCCCCCCGAAGAGGTGCTTTAGAAAGCTTCTGACTGATTACTAACTGCACTGTAGGACAAACTGAGTCTTGGAACTCCCTACTCTGCCGCCATCTTGCCCCCGTCTCATGGACACGGCCTGAGTAGTCCCAGAGCCGTGTGGTCTTCTCTGTGGGTCCAGCAAGAATGAAGCTTTTGTCCTCCCTATGGAGGCAATGCCTGGTCCCAGTTTTGTGAATATTAATAGTTACTTGAATCAAAGAAGACTCCCTGGAGGGAACTGCTTCTCTGCTTTAGGGCTTTCTCTGATACTATGGCAAGTGGCTTGGCTCCAGACAGGTACAGCCCAGAGGTGAGCAGATGTTCACCTTCAACCAATGAGGGAGTTAGTGGATAAATGTCCCAGCCTCCCTGTCATCCACTGGGGCAACTGGGAGGTGTGTCTACATGGTTTCTTACAGGATCACAAAGAAGCCTGAGCCCTAGTTGTCTCAGCAATAACTGCTCATGAACAGACCCTTTTATTGGCTTGTCTCCCTTCCACTCCCTCCATTGTGCTTTCTAGAATCACCTCCATAATAACCATCTGCACCCAAGTCCTTGCCTTAGAGTCTACTTTTGGGGGAACCCAAACTAAGCCTCCAGCTCACTTCCATAATCCTTTTTCTGCCTTTAACTTTTCAACAGCTGACAATGAGCAAAGCTCCAACCAGATTTTAAAAAGTTAACATAGGCCCACTTAGATATTTTAGGAACATATTTGCCTTGGAAAGATAAGGTTGTCAGTGCTACCTGACCTAATCTTCCTCTTGGCCACCAGCTGAGATCAGGTGAACAGATCAGATGGGAATCTAATATGGGAAAAGGGATGAGGATGGAGTGACCCTGGTGCATGAAGCACCCCTGAGGGGACCTGGGTGGAACCCAGGAGTGCTATGCACCTTAATCTTACTCAGGTCTCCATGCAGCAGCTGCCCAAAGATCCCTGAAAAGACTGCCCTCAGCTATTCAGCTGACAATTTATTAGAACTAGCAAGTTACAAGTTAGGAAAGAAAATCACAATATGGTTGCCTTTTGTCAACACTGTCCAGGTAACAAGTGTGAAAAGGAAATGGTCAGGAGCTCTGATTCTGGGCATAATACTCTCATCCATGCCTCATTTAAGGAAGAGTTTGAAAACAATAGTTTTTATTTCACTAGGATATAAAAAACTTTCTGTCTTAGGTTTGTTAAACATCAACAGACATTTCAGTGGGAAATTTTCTTAGACTTGGTAATGACTGGTAAGTCAAAAAAAGAGAGTAACAGGTTAAGAGAGTTCAGGGGTCAAAGACTATTTCTGACCAAACTTACTTGCTCTGCCTCCTCCTGGGTCACAGACAAGCTGGAACACGTAATATCCAAGAGTTTTTTCGAGCCAAGGGCTGAACTGGAAAAGCTCTCTTGACACAGCTGTCTGACAACATCTTTTGAGGAGGCCTATGAATTAATCCACAAAGGGGGAAAAAAAAAAAACCCACTTAGACTCTGAAACCACATGTTTTAGAACATAATATTGTCTCAGTCATGTATCACACCTTTGCATTTGGGATACTTCCACTTCCGGGAAGATAGATGTACTCTTAACTATTCCTCCCACAAAGTACAACTAAAAACCTTGAACATCATATATAAAACAAACATTAAAAGGCTAAGAAAAGTGGAGAGAAGGCAGCAGACTGGGCAGAGACTTCAGAACCCAGGAAACAACATGGTGGTAAGTTCCCTGGGTTTTCTTTTTGCCTCATCTATTCCAGACATCAAGCTGAAGAAGGAGACAAAGTAGAAATGCCAATAGTTACAGAAAAAAAGTCCCAGTGAAAACCTGCTCTCAGGGAGCAGATGTGGCTCAAACACTTGAGCTCCTGCCTCCCACATGGGAGGTCCCAGGTTCAGTTCCCGGTGCCTCCTGAAAAAAAACAAAAACAAAACAACAAGCAAAACAAACGATAAAACCAACTCAGGGAAGCTGATGTGGCTTAGTGGTTGAAAGAAAAAAAAAACTTGCTCTCTCTAGTCAAATGCCTAGGAAAAGGGGCAGCTTAGTAAGACAGAAAACTTGTAGATAATAACCACCCTACTCCAGCAAAGATCACAGAAAAAAAAAGTGGTCCCACCCCCACCCACAGCAGCCAAGGCCAAGTGGGGAGCCTAGATTTCCACCCTCCCAATGCTGTAATGAAATGCCACAACATCCTTGCTGGGGAGAAGTCAGAGAAAGCCAAATAGGGAGCCAGGACTTTCATCTCCACTGGACAATAACGAACCCCAACCTTCCCTCTTCTCTCCCTACAGTATCAGTGGAAATTATGTAGGGAGTCAACCCACTTTTCAATCTTTTCAATAATGAGGTATCCCTCACCTGCCCCACTGGAGTTGGTGTCAGTAGAGATCATATGGGGAGCTGAAACTCCCGTCATCACCCAGCAGTAATGAGGAATCCCTCCCCACCGGTGCAACCAGAGGTCTTCCACCTCTACCTGGCAGTAATGCGATGGCACCCTTTTCTCTCACTAAGCAGTATCAGAGAAAGCCAGTTAAAGTAGAAGGTTTAAATAAGATCTAGGGGCTTAGTTGTTTGTTTGTTTGTTTGTTTGAGGTACTGGGTGCCAGGGATTGAACGTGGGACTCCGTCTGTAGGAAGCTGGCATTCAACCACCGAGCCACATCAGCTTCGCTAAGTTGGGTTTTTTGTGTTTGTTTGTTTTGCTTGTTGTTTTTTTTTTAGGAGGCAGGAGGGACTGAACCCAGGACCTCCCATGTGGGAGGTGGGCACTCAACCACTTGAGCCACATTCGCTCCCAAACATCCAGGTTTTAATCGAAAATCATTCATCGTACCAAGGACCAGGAAGATCTGAAAAGGAATGAAAAAAGACTATTAATAGATGCCAACACTGACAGTGGTGTTGAAATGATCTGACAAAGATTTTAACAAAGCCAAAATAAAAATGCTTCAACAAGCAATTAAGAACATACTTGAAAAAATGAGAAAAAAAATAAAGTTTCAGCAAATAAATAGAAAGTTTAAGCAAAGAAACAGAAGATATAAGGAAGAGCCAAATGGAAATAATTTTAGAACTTAAAAACATTGTAACTGAAATAAAAAGTTTAGTGGATGGGCTCAATAGTAGAATGGAGGGGACTAAGGGAACAAACAGTGAATTGTAAGATACAGCAAGAGAAATTACCCAATCTGAATAAGAGAGAAAATAGACTGATAAAAAGTGATCAGAGCCTCAGGAACCTGTGGAACAAAAGATCTAACAAATGATTGTGTCATTGGAATCCCAGAAGAAGAGAAAGAGGAAGGGGCTGAAGAAGTACTTGAAGAAATAATGGCTGAAAACTTCCCAAATTTAGCAAGCAACATAAACCTACAGATTCAAGAAGCTGAACAAATCCTAAACAGGGTAAATTCAAAGAAATCCTTGCAAAACATCATGAATTAAATTTATGAAAACTAAAAGCAAGTAAAAAAAATCTTGAAAGCAGCAAGAGAGGTAACACCTTACCAATAGGGGAAAACTATTAGAATGACAGATATTTCTCATCAGAAACAATGGAGGCAAGAAGAAAGTGGGTATAGCCAGTAAATACATCCTCAGGAATGAAGCAGAAATCAAGACATTCTCAGATGAAGGAAAACTAAGAAAATTTGTCCCCAGCAGATGTACCATAAAGAATGGCTAAAGGAAATTCTCTAAACAGAAAGCTAATGATAAAAGAAGGAATCTTGGAACATCAGGAATGAAGAAAAACTATGATAAGTAAAAATATGAGTAAATACAAGATGGCTGAAGCAAAAATTATAATACTATCTCATGTGGTTGTAAATGTATATAGGACAAATATTTAAGACAATTACACTATAAACAGGGGAGATTAAAGGGACATAAAGGAAAAATCAGTATACTTCCTTTGACTTGATAAGATGATGATATCAGTAAACTGCAGGACAACTGCAATGAAATGAATGGACTACTACTACATAATATTGAACATGAGAAACTAGTCACAAAAAAGTATATGCTATATTATTCCATTTATATGAAGTTCAAAAATGAGCAATATTAAATTGATGATGTTAGAAGTGAAGATAGTAGTTACTGCTGGGGAAGGGAATATGGGAAGTGATGAAGGGGCAATTGGATGGCTTCTGGGATACTAGCAATGTTTTGTTTGTTTACCTCAGTGATAGCTACAAAAATGTGTTTCCTTTGTGATAAATCATCGAACTGTCCACTCATGATTTGTGTACTTTTCTATACATTTATTACACCTTAATAAGCATTTATTAAAAAGAAAAAAGTCCACAAGATGAGTAGTCCTGAAGGGGATGGGGGAAGCAGCCACAGGAAAGTGAAAAGGCATTGTGCTGGAACTGAAAGCTCTAGGTTTCCACTCCCAGCTTGGATTGCTCCCTCCAGGCACACATTCAACAGCTATTTATTAAAGCACATGCTAAGTGTACAGAGTTGTTTTACTTGTTAGGGATATACTTGTGAACAAGAGAGAATGGATCCCTATAGACAGAGGTGTGAATGGGAGTGAGCAGTGTGGAACTGATGAAAAAATAAACCTGTATAATGACATCACTGCATGGAGCAGTGATGATGCCTTGCCATGAACTGCTGCGTATAACTAACACAACCCTCCTCGTCTCGAGTTAAAATTTTTTTAAAGAGAAGAAAAGATTTTAAAAGGTCTCTCGTGGATCCTTCATTCTTGTGAAAAAGACAGACAACAGGCAAATAGACGCATAATGTCAGGCAGTGACAAGCTCTATAAAAAAAAATAAAATAAAGCCACTCCTTCTCGAGGTGAAGTCGGACGTTAAGTAAATGATTACAATCTATTTCATTTGATCCTTACAAAATCTTATGAAGTACGCCCCTTTCAACTTCACAGTCTTTCAAATGATTTATTAGGAGAGTGCTTGGGCCCGCACACAGGTCAAAGCGAGTACAGGAAACACCGATCTCAGCAAAGCATAGAACGTCCATCTCGGAA
>JAQZBX010113822.1:0-10082 GCA_029593785.1 Cabassous unicinctus
AGTGACTAGATAGATAGTAGCCTCAATATATCCTTACAATGATGTATTATAATGCTTAATAACTTTTTCCTTATAACATTCATTAATATATGTTATTATATATATATATTTTTTTATATTTTAAAAGATGCTTAGATTACATAAATGTTACATAAAAATTACAGGGATTTCCATGTTCCCCACCTCCCACATCTCCCATAACATCCCCACATAAACATCTTTCATTCGTATGGCATGCTCATTTTTTTTTTAGGAGATACCGGGAATGGAACCTGAGACCTCCCATGTGGGAGGGAGGTGCCCAATGGCTTGAGCCACCTCCACTTCCCACTAACAAATCAATTTTATTGGTATATATTAATAAAGCATAAATCCATTCAAAGTGTACAGTCAATGGTATTTGGTGTAATCACATATTTGTGCATTCATCACTTCAATCATTCTTAGATCACTTTCATTATTCCAAAAATAATAATAAACAAAAAACAAACAAATAAAACTCATCACCTCTCAATCTCTGTCTGCTTCCCCTGCTGTACACAGCTACTATTCTTTTGCCTTCACTCTAGTATATTTGTATTTATATTTTGTAAAAAGTCTCATATATGCAATACCACCCATATTAGTGTTTTACATGAGGTTTAACTGTCATATATAGTCCCATGTCACAGTTAAGCTTTCTTTCTAGTATTATACATGACCTTAGACTTTCCCTTTCGACCACTGTCATACCCATACAACAGCACTGCTGGTTACAAACACCATGATGCGCTTTCACCATTTCTATTCATCTCCAAAGATTTACAAGCAACCTTTTCACCAATTCTGCACAGATTAAATCTCAGCTTTCCGTTTTTTCTAACCTCCTTCTATTTTCTGGTGACCTATATTCTAATTATTAACTCCATGAATTTACACAATACATTTAGTTCATAGTAGTGCAATCATACAGTACTTGTCCTTTTCTGTCTGGCTTGCTTCACTCAACATAATGTCTTTCAGGTTCATCCATGTTGTCATATGCTTTACGACATATGGCCCGCGTGCCTTCTATCTTTTTCTTTTTTTAATTTTTACTGGGAGGTTCCGGGGATTGAACCTAGGTCCCTCCATATGGGAGATGGATGCCCAACCATTTGAGCCACATCCGCCCCCTGCTATATCTCTTAAGGTTGACCAAAGATATCTAGAGTTACAGTCATTTCCCATACAGGATGGTTATATAATAAATCAGGCTTAGTTTATCACCAGCATTCTAAAAACCAGACCTAGGGAGAGAAACTAGGTCTAGGGACACATGCATGGTTTCTAATATAGCGAATGTTTAGTCTACCCTGATTATCACAAAATCAGGACAGTGAGAATATTTGCAATGTTTGATTTTTTAATACATACTCACAAGTATATTCATCTATTACTGGAAAAATACTTGTGAAACCACTGTTAGAAACCCGTTTCCCAATTGAGGTCCCAGGAATTGAGCCGTCCTATGGGTTTGTTCTCATGCCCTGAGTTGTTTCAAATTTTTTTGTCAGTTCTGAAGCAGAGAGCTGGAGATATCATCAACTGTTGTGGAGAGGAGGAAGGATAAGGTATTTTTGTAATGAAGAATTTTTTGCAATTCTTCATTGCAAAAAATCCGTACCAAGAGTCAAAAGGCAAACAATACACTGGAAAAAATATTTGCAACACCTATGTATGGCATAAGGCTAATATCCTTAATATATGAAAAGTGACTGCAAACTAATAAGAAAAGACCAAAAGACCAAATGACCAGACTGAGCAAAGGAAAAGAAATACAAATTGGTCTTAAACAGATGAAAATATGCTAAATCTCATTTATAGCCAGAGAAACATGAATAGAGTTAAACCGAGATATCATTTTCACTATCCGATTACCAAAGATCCAAACGTTTGAGAACACAGTGTTGGCAAGGGTAATTGGCATTTGCACCCATTGTTGGTGAGAGTGCACCACCTTGGTGAAGTGTAACTAAGGAACATTTATCAAACGATTAGGCTAAAAAAGCAATTCACAAAAGTATGCGACTAGTTTAACATTTATGCAAATTTTTAAAGAAAACACAACAATATCATGTATTGTTTATGGCTATATACATATGCAAAAAAAAATGTTAAAACATGGAAGGAAGGATACCTGCCAATAGCAGAATAGGGGTTATTCCTGAGGAAGTGGGGAGGGGAGGGCGTGCAGAAATGTCTAGGCAGTATCGAGTTAATCTACACTTGCAAAATGCTAACATTTGTTAAATCTGCGTGATAAGTATACATGGATATTATTCTACTTTCACGTATGTTTGAAAAATATCTCATAATTTTTAAAATAAAAAACTATAGCTTATAGAAGCATCTTATTAGGATTATAGGACTGATCTAAAACTGGATTATTATAATTAAACAAAAACAACACAATTAAAATGAGATCTAGCCTTTCTGATTTGTAAAGTGGCCTGGGTAGTTTGGCATTTACATGCCACCTGGTGGAGAGATGTGGAGGTGTTGAGGTAGACAGCTGCTGCACAGTGGGGGTTCAGAGGCAGAAGCTGCCTCAACCCTATGTCCTCTTTTTCTGGTGGGGAAACTGTGGCCTGGGCTCACATCATGAATTACTGGCCAAACCAAAACCATAATCCAGATTCTCCCAACTCCTAGTTCCAGCCTCTGTATTTCTCTTTCTTGGTCTCCATCCATTTCTAACTGCACCTACTTTATACTTGAGCTCTTCTTTATACTAAGTGTTGTGGGGGAGTCTAAAATATTATACAAGAGGCAAGTCAGACTTGCGTAAAATTCCTTCTTTGCTGTCCTTAAGTATCAGGGAGTGATTTCTGCAGTTGTAAAAGAAGAGAGCAATTATACTAATATTAAAGATAATAATAATACCTGGTTATTATTGAGTGCTTTGTGCCTGCTTCTTTTCACGGATTATAGCATTTAATCCCATATTAACCGTATGAAACAACCTCTTATTGTCATAATTTTACAAATGCAAAAACCAAGACTTGGAGATGTTCAGTCACTTACTTAGAATCACACAGTTGATAAGTCTGCTTGACTTCTGAGTCAGAGTTGCTCTTTATTCTGCTGTCAAAGGTGCAGGTAATCCACCATGAAAATTGTGAAGGGTGTCACTATTCTGTTGATTCTGTGAAGGATTAGGATTAGATATTGCAACATATCCATCGAGATGGAAAAGGAAAACAAAGAAAATCTAGAGGAGTCATTGGGTGGAGACACCTGCCCATAACCACCACATGCAAGTAACAGGGTCCCCCTCCCTATATCCCCCAGCTATTCAGACACAGCGCACCCAGGGAGAGGGTTTCTCACTAGATCAAATCTACCAAAAAGGACAGGAATGATGGATGAACCATGTTCTAAGTCAAGAGAATGGAAACCACCATCTAATGAGGACCTACTGTGTGCCAAGCACTTTCCCATAATGTCATCTCTAAGAGTTCTGAATCATTGTACAGTAAGAAGGATGGACTTTTGGCTCCCTTTCTGGTCACCGCATTTATCACCTGAAAGGATTCAGGCCTGCCAAAGGGTGTGGAACCTGCCTTCCAAGGAGCAGGTAAAGACAGGCCTGCAGTTGGGTCACTGCTTCAGTTTCAGAGCCTGAGGACAAAGGGCAGGAAAGGGAAAAGAGGAAGACCAATTCATGCCACTTGGCTTCCAAACAGGCTTTCAGGGTGTAGGGAAATATATCCCACCAAGGATGGTTCGCAAGGACCCAGAGGCCGGTTCCTAGCATGCAGTGGCCCCGCCAAGTTCAGAGAGCTGGTTGCCAAGCCCTGTCAGTGTTCCTCTGTGACCAGGGCAGCAAGGGAAACCTAAGAACATAGCTGAGCAACTGCAGTCCTGGCTAGGAGCCTCATACGTGGCCCCCTTGAAAGTGCTGTCTTTTTCCACCCTGGGAAATTCTGGAGACTCAGGTGACTCATAGTGCTTTTCACCTGCACCCAGGATGAACCCCAGGCCTCCTCCCTCCTCTCCTCCTTTCAAGCCCCACCTCAGCCACACTGAGGCACGTCATCTCAGAGTGATCCTGGGATCAGCTTACTTGAGGCTCCAGCCCTTCATTCTTGATGGTTAGCATGATTTTGGGAGCACAGAGTTCTCACTGAGATAGGCTTGCCAGATTTAGCAAATGAAAATAAAGGATGTCCAGTTAAATTCAAATTTCAGATAAACCACAGAAAATGGTTTAGTCTAAGTATGTCCCAAATATTACAATGCATTTTATCTGGCAACTCTACCTTGGGCATATTTAAATGCCTTCCACTGAGTTGGCAAACTTTTTCAGTAAAGGGGCAGATGGCAGTGATTTTAGGCTTTTGGGTTATACAGTGTCTGTTGCAACTACTCGTCTCTGCCATTGTAGCACGAAAGCAGCCACAGGTAACGTCAAATGAATGGGTGTGGTTGTTCCATAAAATTTTATTTATGTACACTGAAATTTTGGACTTATATAATTTTCAAGTCATGAAATATTCTTCTTCTTCTTTTTTTTTGAGGTACCGGGGCCAGAGGCTGAAACCGGGACCTCGTGCGTGAGAAGCCGGTACTCAACCACTGAGTCACTGAGTTGGTTTTATCATTTGTTTTGCTTGTTTTTTGTTTGTTTGTTTGTTTGTTTTTTTAAGGAGGCACCAGGAACCAAACCAGGGACCTCCCATGTGGGAGGTGGTCACTCAACTGCTTGAGCCACAATCTGTTCCCCCTTATTTTTCTTTTGATACATTTTCCCAATCATTGAAAAATGTAAAAACTAGTCATAGCTCACAAGCCTTACAAAAACAGGTGGGAAGCTAGAATTGGCCCATGTGTCATAGTTTGACCTAGATTAGCAAGTTTGATTCTAACTTTTGCCTGAATCAGAATTACCAGGAGGACTTGTGAAAACACAGATTCCTGGGCCTTGGCCACAGAGACTCTCATTCAGCAGGTTTTGGGCAGTTCTGAGAATGTGCATTTCTAATAAGTTCCCAGGTAATGCCAATGCAGCTAAGGGGAGAGAACTATTGACATAGAATACCACTTCTTCCTAGTCCCAACCTTTAAATTTCTGTCTGGAGTATTTTAAAGCCTCCTCAGCCTTGGCAAGGAAATTTCCACAAATATCGCCTTGGTTTATATTTACACCTTGGTTGAAGGAGCCTCTGATCTCAATAAGAATTTTTCTGTTCTCTTGATACTGGAACTTTCTGTTTTAGTTAGTGTAGGGACAGAGTTGGGGATGAGTGTTTCTAGTGCATTTGATTTTTAAAAATAGCTTCTTTCCTGATTATTTTTTTAATATCTTTTAATTTTGGAATAATTTTAGATTTATAGAAAAGTTGCAAAGAGAATAAAGTTCCCACATACCCCTCATGTTTCCCCTAATGTTAACATCTTTCATTACAGTGGTACATTTGTCAAAAGGAACACACCAATCTGGGGACACACCATTAACTCTAGACTTTATTTGGACTTCATCTGGTTTTCCACTAATATCCTTTTTTTCTGTCTTGGGATCTCAACCAAGGTATCACAGGGCATTTAGTCATGATACCTCCATAGTCTCCTCTGGTCTGTGACAATTTCTCATTGTTTCCTTATTTTTCATGACCTTGACAGTTCTGAAGAGTACTAGCTGGGCATTTTGTAGAAAGCCACTCAAATTGAGTTTAAAGTTGTTCTCATGATAGTTTGGGGTGATGCGTTTTGGGGAAGACTATTCAGAGGTGAAGTTCACCATCTCATCACTTCCTATCATGGACAACATGTTATCACCATGACTTGTCACTGCTAATGTTAGTATTGATCACTAGACAAAGTAGTGTTCACCAAGTGTCTCTACTGTAATCGTATTATTTTCCCCTTTCCACACTTATTCTTTGGAAGCTGGTCACTAAGTTCAGCCCACCCTCAAGGGGGGAAGGGTTAAGCTCCACCTTCTGAAAAGAGGGAATATCTACATTTTGCTTGGAATTCTTCTATAAGGAAGATTTGTCTCTTCTCCCTCATTTATTTAATTATCCAATCATTTATTTATATCAGTATGGACTCCTGTATACTTATTTTATACTTTAGGTTATAATACAAGACTATGTTACGTATTTTGTTGCTCAAATTGTTCTAGTTTTGACCATTTGGCAGTTTCTCAGGATGGCTCCTGTATCCCTTTGACATGCTCCCCAAGCCACTTCTTTTTTGAGTACTTCCCTAATTTCTAGCATTTCAAGGTGCTTAGGCTCATGTTGTATGTTCCCTGTCCCAGCCCTGGAATCAGCCATTTCTCCAAGGAGCCCTATTTTCTTTTTTTGCAGGGTGGTATTAGGAACCAAGATTTGGTATTAAGTGCACTCAATGCTATTAAAATACAAGCTTGGTTTTACCTTTTCAAACAGTTCAAACAATGAGGAAAAGTTTAAAGAACAAAGTAAACAGAATCCTAAATTCCATCATCACAAGACAAGGAAGCATAACATTTGTAAATACCCTTTTAGACATTTCTCTAGATACAAATGACACCTATCTATTTATACCAGCTAGGTAGATATCCATCCACACAATTTTATCATGCTATTCTACTTTTATAATCTGCTTCAAAAGTCAACATGTCACAGGCATCTTTCCACATGTATAAATGAAGCTCTACTTCATTAATTTTAAAGGCTGTCATTTTTTTCCCTGCCATTTCATGGATATATCATAATTTATTTCACCTGACCCTACTGATAGACAGTTAGGACTATAGGACTGTTTGGAAACAACCTCTATTGTATATTTTCTGCACTCTGCTGATTATTCTCCTTGGAATACATTATTGGAAAAAAAAGGATTGAAGTTGTTTACTTTTCTGTTGTTGCCATTTTTGTAAATATGAATTTTTAATGTTTTTTTAAATTATAAAAGCAATACATGCTCACTGTAAACAAACCAAACAGTACCAAATGTGTATAAAGTAAAAAGTGAAAACATCTAACAGGTAACCATTGGTAATAGTTTGGTGTAATTGCTAAAAGCGTGGATTTGGGAGTCAGATTACCAGAGGCTTTAACCACAGATTACGGGGTGATTTTAGGCAAATTGACCCACAGCTCTCTGTGTCAAAATTCTCATTTTAAAATTAGGCTTACAATAGTACCATAGTGCCTATTCCACCAAGCTGTGAGAATGAAACAAGCTGATGGATGAAATAAATATCTGGCACATATTAAGTGCTCAATAAATGCCCATTATGATGGCATTGTTACTATTGTAGTTACAGCTTTTTTTCCGAGGTATACATATTCAAAATTGTAATAATAGCTAACCTGCCCTTCTGGCACATTCTAAAGACTTGTACTCTAGATCCCTTAATTAGTATTTCTCAAAGAGAGGTCCCCAGATCATATATAACAGAATCATTTGGGATGCTGAGTTAAAAAGGCAGATCCTCCAAGTCTAGAACTATTGGCTCAGAACCTTAGCGTAAAAACCAGGAAAGTCATAATTATCAAGTTTTCCAGGGGATTCTGATGTCCACAAAAGTTTGAGAATCATTATCTTGGACACTAAAAGGCCCAGAAAGGGAGAGAGAGGAAACATCAGAAGAAAGGATCAACCCCAGCTGGTCAAGGTTGCCACTGTGGACACTGCACTGGGTCTGAGGCAGTGTAGTGGAGGGGTTGACTCCAAGGTCTGTATTGAGAAAGACTTGGGTTTGAATCACAGCTACTAGCTGTGTGGCCTTAAGTCACAACCTCACCAAGCCTTGCCTACCTGCCTGGCTCCCTCCCTCTCCCACATCCTTCAAGTCTTTGACAAATGTCACTTTCTCAGATCGGCTTTCTCCGATCACACTGTTTAAAATTGTCTGTCCCACTCCTAGTCCTTGCATTACTTTTCTCAGTAGCATTTATCACCACCTAATGCACTATCTATTTTACTTATCTGTTTATCGTCTGTCTTCCCCACTAGAAGTAAAGCTCCATGAAGGCATTGTCTGTTTTATTTACGTACCTAGATATATCCTCTGCTCCTAAAACAGCATATGCTACATAATCAGCACTCAATAACTAATTGTTGCATGAATAAATCCATCCTGTAAAAAATGGAGATAATAACAGTTCTTCCCTAGGTAGGGCCAGGGCTGTTATGAACATTAAATGAGATAATACATTTAAAGAGCTTATAACACAGTGTCTAGGCATATCTGAATTACTATTATTCCAGGATGCTTCTTACACAGCTGAGCCCCAGAAGACGGTGGAGGATTTTCGAACTTTTCTGGCAGAATTTTACTGTTGACCAGCCCTCTTTCCCCTGTATTCCTTTGGGTCACTCTCCCAAGGAGTTCCTGATTCCTCAATAATTAATCAAAGACAAGTCTAACTGGTCCTTCTGGACAGAAGATAAATAGGATAAACAGGAGCACCCCAGCCCTAATGCCTGACTAAGCGCTGTTTTTCCTCAGCAACTCACTTTCCAGTTGGCGACTCTGAAGGGATTTTAATCGCAACAGCCACTCCTTCAGCCAGGTTGGTACCGACAGCAACACGGAGCAAAGACGCAGCAATTAGAGGCTTCTCTTTCCGCGCACGCGCTCTCAGCCGCAGCGCCGACCCACGACTGTCCGGATAGAAGAGCGAGCCCGGCGCTGGCCCTTTAACAGCTTGTTCCCGAGGGCCGGCCCCGCGCGTGCGCATTGCGGTTCTGTGCTTGTCATCATGGCGACGCGGGGCCATGTGCAGGACCCTAACGACAGGCGCCTCCGACCCATTTACGGTGAGTGTTTGGGGCCAGCCAGGCGGCCAGCCAGACGCGCCGAGGGCTGTCGAGGCCGGGGCGAAGGCCCGGGAGAGGCGCCTAGGGTCCGGGCGCGGAACTGGCGGGCGCAGGGGTGGGTGGGCCGCGCGGGCCTCTAGGCCGCAGCCGCGGGCCTCGCGTAGGCGCCGGCCCGGTCTCCCTGAGCCCTGAGATTGTGGGGCGGACGAGCCGGCCAGACAGACCGGCCTTTTGGGACGCTTCTTTCACCCGAGACCAGAGCTACCCGCAGGTTTCGTTGTTACGGCCGCTGCAAGAGATACCAGAGGGAGATTCTCCCGCAGATGAAAGCCGGCTGGGCGTGAGGGTGGGACACTTGAATTCCCCACTAAAGATTCTCTATTTGCGGTAACGGAGCCTAGCGAGTTGTTGGGACTAGCGGGGCTTCAGCGCACATGGAAAAACGGAGGGCTAGAGAGGGAAGGGGCTGACACAGGTCACCCAGATCGAGTCAGGAGGAGGCCCGGGATTCGAGGCTCCCAGTCCCGATCTCTTTGGTAGAGAAACAGCTGCTCTGGGCACACGTGGGAGGCGGAATGGGAGGGAGGGTCTTGGGCCCAAAATAGCGGTGAAGAGACAGCGGTAGCGCAAGTCACAGGGGCATGCAGGATCTGCTGCAGGGATTTTGCTTTCTGCAGCTTCCGTGGTTTTCTCTGCAGCTTCCCTTCTGCGTGCTAAGTGGGTTCTCCTCTACAACGCTTACCTCAACCCCCAAGCTTTAAGACCTTGTGTCATCCTGCTACCCTGGTTGTGAAAAATCGCAGATTTGAGTCTAGGAGAAACACCTTTTCAGTAATTAAGATGTTCTGTAATTGGACAATGGTCCCTTTTACATTTCCTTTCCTTTAGGTGATTGTAGTGTCTTGGTCTTTATCAGTTAATGTTGAGGAAGCTTCAAGGTCAGTGGTCTTTGCAAAGTTAGACTTCATGCTTATAATGTGGGTGTTATTAAATGGAGGCTTCTCTACATGGCTGAGATAACTTAACTTTTTTGGGGGGAAGGGGATGAGGGTGACTGTTTCTAGCACAATTGGTCCTACTTTTATTTTGCAATTTGCATGATGCTTCTCACATTTCATTTGATTCTAGCAACAACCCTGTGAGAGTGGGTAAGAATAATAAATAGCCAATGAGTATAGGACCAGTTATATATGTGTCAGGCACTGTCCCTGGCCTTTTATATGGGTTATCTAGTTTAATCTTCATGACATTCTCGTGAGGTGGGTACTGTTTTTTCAAATCTCCACCTACCCACCCAACCTCCC
>JAQZBX010113823.1:0-10069 GCA_029593785.1 Cabassous unicinctus
TTTTTTGTGGTAAACAGTATCTTTCTAAAAGAAAACATGAAGAAGAAATTAAGTGTGTATTTGGGGATTGTATAAAAAAATTCTTAAAGACTTTAATTTCTTACTCTTTGTTCTATCCTAATATTGATCTGCATGGTGATATTGTTTGTTATGGTTTTAGTTAATTCTTAGAAAAAATGTGATATTATGAAAACAACCCCCCAAAAATCTATCATTTATACTGTTTTGTTCTGATGCTTCTCTAAAAGAACATGCAATCACCCTATTATCAAAAAAAGGGACTTTAAAGGAAAAGCAAGGCAAAAGTTTATGTTATGTTCTGCCTGTTAATTAACATAATTTTGATAAGAAAGTAAAAGTACAATGAAACCAAACTTCTACTATAAGTTGTAGTTAATGATCTCTAGAAGTTGCTTTATTTAAGGAAACTAGGGCCTAGAGTGTAAGCTCTTGCAGCAGTCACATTTATTCCTGAGCTCTGATCTCTGATTGCTTTTTCTAAATCCTGAGACTCTTTGCTCTTTATATATAACCCAACAGCTCCCTAGAATTTTTTTTTCAAACCCGTATGACACCTGAAACCCAGAGTGAAAGTTACCCAGCTCTAAAAGTGATAAAGAAGCAGCCCTATGTTTACACACACACAAAAAGAGTGGCCATAGAGGAGCTACCACAGCATAGCGCTTGACTAAGGCACTAGGCATCCCTAATATTCGGACCTCATTCTTATCATACAGGATTGTGAAGCCTGTTCTCAACTTTGGCCATGAATACTGCCTTGCAGCAGTGGACATATCCATAAAGCCACACATTAAGGGGATGGATATCAGTGTTGGACTCTCTTGTGCATTTAAACCAGGCCCCAGTGCCATACATGGTGTCTCTCCATTTTAACGCCCAAAACAATAAAGGTATCTGCCACATCTGGTCATGCTCCTAAAGCAAATAGAAATATGTTGCTGCTTCAGACTCCTGCAGCTCTGCCAGCTGATGATGATGGACATTGCCTCCAGACTGGCTCTGTTCATAAGGCCAGAGGGCACTGTGCACCAGGCCATGGAATTCCAGGACCAATGGTGCTGCAGTATGCTGCCTGTGTGAAGTATATACACCATGGAGCAATAATTGCCAGAGTAATCTACGTAGAACCTAAACAAATACACTTGGCATTATGACCTATTCCTGTGGAGGGACAACATGTATGATATTGCAAAACTGGTGCATAGATATATTAACTGCTGCTCAAAGAAAAACCTGTGCATTGATCAGTATTTGTACCTGATGAATATAATATCTTTTCTCTAGTGGATCACATGCACAGTGATATTGAACATGTTAAAAATATTAGAAAAGGATTCATTTTCTGAGTGGTTAATGAACTTGCCTATGATATGGAGAGTGGCCCTTTTAAGTATTGCCTTTATTTGGATTGCCATATGCTTGTCTTGCTGCTGCCTATATTGTTTTTGTGGGTTTATATCTAGGGCATCCTCCAAAATAACATGGATATTTTCTGTGCCCATGCTCAGCAGGAAGTAACTAGTGAAGATGAGACCTTCGCCCAATTCCCTCAAACAAGAAATGCTTATAAAATATTCTGTCTTAAGAATAAGAAGAGTATAATCACAAGGGGGGATTTGATAGCTGGAAAAATGTGCTTATTTAAACATTTCTTTTATTAAGTAGCTCCAAAAAATTCAAATACCTTCCCTAGATCTAGTTGAACTGGTTTTCTATTAACCTAATCTTAGTAGTTTACTCTTGTGTGTCTACAGAGTCGTTTAGACCCATTAGTTCTTAGTTCCCAGAAGTACAACAATCAGACCTTCCCAGTTCTACTCCTAAGAAAGCCAGGAATAAGATAACATCTCAGCAAAACCACAGGATGGCATGAGGAGCACTTATAGTCCAGGAAATCTGTAACTTCCCTGGGATAAAAGGCTATGAACCAGGACATCAAACAGGAGTTTTGCATACAGGAGATAACACAGGATTAAGAAATTTGCCCACATCCCCCTCAGGAGATCCAGAGTCATCACCCACATGGCATCACACAGTCATCACTTGATCCTCAACTTCTCAACCCCTATTCCCCCTATAAAAACCCTAGCCCCCCTTCTCACTTTGAAATGTTTTTTGGGGGGCAAGATTCCCCGTTTCTTGCTTGTGCACTTGTAATAAATCACCTTCTCACTGAAAGACTTGTTTCTCCTTTGTAGTGCTGGACCAGGCGGGTCTTTCTGTTGGAAATAGCTATGCGGTAACACCAGGAGTTGACAAAAAGAAACCAACCATTGCAACAAACACTTTTCATAGCCTTTGCAAATTAGCTCTCTATTGGCTCGTGCTCTCCTTCAGAGTTTAGCCCTCCTCTCAAGAAGATCAGCCCAAGGTGAAATTGAAGGCAGGGTCTTCTCCATCTTTTCTGAACCTGTGTCTTGACCTGGGCTTGTGCTTCCTTGTGCCCTTAGGAATTCCCCTTTTTGCAAAAATCAAAATGTCCCCTCTATTCCCTATGAAATAGACTTTTCTACCCACTCTATTGTATGCTTAAAGCTGATAATCCTTTGCCCCAGGCTGCTCTGACTTAATTGTTTCATACCTTGCTTTTTCTCTATTCTCCTGGCAGGGCATGTGTTGGTAGGTTGAGCGAGAGATGAGTTTTCTGGTTCATTCTTTCAGGCTGCCACTGATACATTGGTACCAACATACACACACCCCAAAACGTACATAGGGGTTACTCTGCTCCTTCTGGACCAGGGCCAGGAACCCACAATGGGATTGCAGGCTGGCTTCACACTGCGTTATGGAGGGGATGGTGGTATTTTTCAGTTTTCTTGGGCATATATCTAAGCGTGGAGTTGCTGAATTGTCTGGTAACTCTATGTTCAATATTTGAGGAATTACCAAACTCTTTCAAAAGTGGCTGTGCTGGGAGCAGATGTGGCTCAAGCAGTTAAGTGCCCACTTCCCACATGGGAGGTCCCAGGTTCGGTTCCCAGTGCCTCCTAAAGAAGACGAGCAGATACCACAACTAGCAGATGCCGCAACAAGCAGACACGGCAATGAGCAGATGTGGCAACCAGCAAGATGCTGCAACAAGCAGTTCCTGGAACCAGCAGACAACACAACCAGCAGACAACACAACCAGCAGGGAGCAGATGTGGCTCAAGCAGTTGGGCACTCGTCTCCTACATGGGAGGTCCTGGGTTCGGTTCCGGGTTTCTCTTAAAGAAGATGAAGATGAGCAGACAATGAGCAGACAGACAAGGGAGCCATCTTGTGGGGAGGGGGGGAATTTTAAAAAATGTGCCTGTGCCATATTACATTCCTACCAGCAGTATATGAGGGTTCCAATTTTTCCATATCCTCTCCGTCTCTTGTTATTGTCCATCTTTTTTAAATATAGCCACCCTAATGCATGTGAGATAGTATCTTACAATGGGTTTGATTTGCACTTTCTTAATCACTAATGATGTTGAACATCTTTTCATGTGTTTTTTGGCCATTTGCAAATCTCTTTTGGAGAAAAGTGTATTCAAATCCTTTTTTTATTTTTCAACTGGATTATTCATCCTTTTATGGTTGAATTGTAAGACTTCTTTACATATTCTGGATACTGACCCTTATCAGGTAAATGATTTGTAAATATTTTTCTAATTCTATGGGTTTTCTTTTCACTCTCATGAAAGTGTCCTTTGATGTCCAAGCTTTTTAAATTTTGATGAAATCCAATTTATCTACTTTATCACAAGTTACTTGTGCTTTATGTGTCGTATCTAATATTGCCTAATCCAAGGTCCCAAAAATACAACCACATTTTCTTCTAAGACTTTTATAACTTTAGCTCTTATATTTAGGTGTTTGATCCATTTTTAATTAATTTTTGTATATGGTGTGAAGTAGAAATCCAACTTCATTCGTTTGCATGTGTATATCCAGTTGTTTCAGCTCCATTTGTTGACAAACTGTTCATTCCCCATTGTATTGTCTTGGCACCCTTTTGAAAAATCAATTCATCAAAGATGTATGATATTATTTCTGTACTCTCAAATCTATCCCATTGTTCTATTTGTCTATCCTTATGCCAGCACCAGACAGTCTTTATTACTGTTGGTTTGTATTGTTTGAAATTGGTAAGTGTGATTCCCCCAACTTTGTTCTTCCTCTTCAAGATTGATATGGATATTCTGGGTCCCTTATTTCCATATGAATTTCAGCATTATCTAGTCAATTTCTGGAGGGGGGAAGAAAAGGCAACTGGGATTTTAACAGGGATTGCATTAAATCTGTAGGTCAATTTGGGGAGTAATGCTTTCTTAATAATATTTAGTCTTCCCATCCACTAACAGGACGTCTTTCATTTATTTATGTCTTCTTTAATTTCTTTCAACAATCCTTTGTAGTTTTCAGAGTACACTTATTGCACTTCTTTTGTAAAAATTTATTCCTAAGTATTTTATTCTTATTGGTGCTATTGTAAATGGAATTGTCTTTGTAATTTCCTTTTCAAGTTGTTCATTGTTAGTATATTGAAATACAACTAATTTTTGTGCGTTTACCTTATATCCTGAAGCTTTCTGAGCTTGTTTGTCATCTTTAATAGTTTTTCTGTGCATTCCTTAGGATTTTCTATATACAAGATCACATCATCTGAAAATAGAGATAGTTTACTTCTTCCTTTCTAATTTTTATGTTTTTAATTTCTTTTTCTTGCTTAATTGTCCAGGTAGAGCCTTCAATACAATGTTGAGTAGAAGTGTTGAGAGTGGATATCCTTGTCTTATTCCTGACCTTAGGGAGAAAACTTTCAGTCTCTCACCATTAAATAGGATCTTATATGTAGATTATCTTTTTAGATGCCCTTTATCAAGTTGAGGAAGTTCCCTTCTATTCCTGTTTTGTTGAGTGTTGTATCATGAAAATGTGTTAGGTTTTGTCAAATGTTTTTTGGCATCTATTGAGATGATCATGTATTTTCCCTGTATTCTATTAATATGCTGCGTCACATTGATAAATTTTTGTATGTTGAATTCCCTTGCATTCCTGGGGAAAAATCCCACTTGGTATATGTTTCTGGATTTAGTTTTCTAGCATTTTGTTGAAGATGTTTAAATCTGTATTCACAAGGTATATTAGTCTATAGTTTTCTCTAATCCTAAAGTCTTTATCTGGTTTTGGCACCAGTGTAATATTAGTTTCATACAATGAGTTAGGGAGTGTTCTATCCTCTTCTAATTTTGGAAGAATTTGTGAAAACATGGTGTTAATTCTTCTTTAAATGTTTAATAGAATTCATCAGTGAAGCCATCTCGTCCTGGGTTTTTTTTTGTGTGGGATTTTTTTTTTTAATGCTTAGTATAATCTCTACTTGTTATAGGTCTATTCAGCTTTTCTATTTTTTCTTTAGTCAGCTTTGATAATTTGTGTCTTTCTAGAATGCATGTGATTCATCTAGGTTATCTAAATTGTTGGCATTCAACTGTTCTTAGATTCCCTTTTAATCTTTTATATTTCTGTAATGTTGGTAGGAATGTCCTCTCTTTCATTCTTGATTTTAGTAATTAGAATCTTCTACATTTTTTTCTTGTTCAGTTTAGGTAAAGGTTTGTCAATTTTGCTGATCTTTTCTAAGAAGTAACTTTTGGTTTCATTGATTCTATTGTTTATCTATTCTCTGTTTCATTTATCTTTCCTCTAATCCTTATTATTTTCTTTTGTTTACTTTGGGTTTAATTTTTTCTTCTTTTTCTACTTCCTTAAGGTAAAAGTTTAGATTATTGATTTGAGATCTTTTTAGTGCAGGTTTTTAGATCTATAAATTTCCTCCTGAGCACTGCTCTTGCTGTATCTCTTAGCTTTTGGTATGTTGTTTTTTCATTTTTATTCTTCTCAATGTATCTCCTAATTTTCCTTGTAGTTTCTTCTTTGACTCATTTGTTACTTGAGTATGATTTTTAAATTCCACATATTTGTGAATTTCCCAAATTTTATTCAGTTTTTTTTCTAATTTCATTCCACTGTGGTCAGAGAACATAATTCATGTTTTCTTTGTGGCCTAACATATGTTCTATCTATATATTCTGCTGTTGGGTAGAGTGTTCTACATATGTCTGTTAGGACTAGCTGGTTTACAGTGTTGTTCAAATCTTCTATTTCCTTGTTTATCTTCTGTCTAGTTTTTCTATCATTATTGAAAGTGAGATATTTAAGTCTCCAACTATTACTGTTGACTCTCTTCAATTATGTCAGTTTTTAATTCATTTATTTTGAGGTTCTGTTTTTATGTGCACACATGTTTTTCATTGTTATTTAATTTTCTATTTCATTCATTATTGATGAATTGGCTCTTTTATCATTAAAAAACGCCTTTCTTTGGCTCTGGTAACAATTTTTGTCTTAAAATTTCTTGTCCCTTTCCCCCTAATTTATGTGCATTTCTGGAAAATATTCAATATGTTCCAACCATAGCATAAACCAGACGTTAATATACAAATAAAGTTAAATTTTGGTTTTAGAGTTCATTCATTTCTTTTCCCTCTAATACACAAAGGCATGTGTGCTACAAAGCTGGTGCAGTTTCTTTCTCAGAGGTTAATGCTCCTATCGCCCTCTTGTGGACAGCCATGCACAGTGCCATCTTCTCTCTAATTAGAGGAAATGTGAAGCAGTAGCCTCCCACACTGATGGAACCACAAACCAGAATTCTAGAAAGCACTTCATACACCTCATTCACAGAGTCAGAGCCCCGTCTCCCACCCCACATTTGGAGCCAACAGAACCTGGCATGGAGACAGCCTCCATTTCATTGTTTAAAGCCAAAGCCCTGGTATTTATAAGTAAAGATAGTAAAGGATTGTGGGAACATGGCCGGCGGGTTAGACATATAAATCTTAGCTCTCATTAAAACAGCAAAGAAAAAGCCAGAGGCTGCCATGGGGACCTGCTTTGGGGCACAGCAAACCAGGACATTGCTTACCAACTCCTAGAAGAATGAGGGTCAGAGACACGAAGAAGCCAAAACAAGAACATAGGCAGATCTCTCTCAAAAAACAGCTGAGTGGGGGCAAGATCCTGCCTGAGCAAGCTGTTTTGGGAACCCATAGAGTAGGAGGTCTCAGGGCATCGATTTTGAGGGAGCTGGACGAAGAGATAAATTCCTCAAGGTGCTGCTGGCTTGATTCTTGGTTACTGTGTTTCCTCTTCCTTAATTTCCCCTTTTCTGTATATGTCGATTTTGTATACCAAGGCTATCTCTTTTCCTTCCTTCATCAGTCTATCTTCTGCTTTCTGTTATTGTTCTTACATTCCTCTCTTTGTTTAGTCCCCAATTTTTCTGGTTTTTATTACTACCTCAAATGTCTTGTTCTCTTTCTTTTATTAACTTATTTTCTTTTTGTCTTTTCTTTTCTCTTTCCCTCTCTCCTCATCATACTGGCCTTTTAATTCAGTCTATATATTTTTCTCTATTTGGTTTCCAATTTCATTGTTGGTACTCCACTTCTCTATTCTTATTACTCTACACTGTTTACATGAGTTAAATATACATTTTCCAAGCTTTTAAACAGTTCCTCTGCTCACAATTATCACTATTATCCTTTTACTTTTCTTACCTATTTCACTTTCCCTGGCCCTATTTTTTTCCTCCAAGGGAACATAGACAACAGCAACAAAATAGAATAAGAAGAACAAAGTGTCACAGAGAAAACTTACACACAAAAAAACAGCAATTAAGTAAAACCATAGAGTAAAGAGAGAAGCTAATCACCTGAATAAGCCCATCAAGATAAAAGGATGACCAGAGGGCAAAAAACAATTACAAACAATACTAAGAAACAGGAAGACATGGCTCAGTCCAATGAACAAACTAAAAATCAGGAAGAGATGCAGAACATTGAACAACTAATCAAAGCTGTCCAAACAAATATCATGGACCAACTTAATGAAGTGAAGGAAGAGATTAAGGATATTAACAAGACACTGGGAGAACATACTGAAGAAATTATAAACATACATAAAAAGATAACAGACATGATGGTGATGAATGGCACAATCCAAGAAATCAAAAAGACACTGGAAGCACATAACAGTAGATTTGAACAGGCAGAGGAAAGAATTAGTGATGTGGAAGACATTGCATCTGAAATCAAACAGATAGGAGAACAGATAGATAAAAAGATAGAAAAAATACAGCACAGACTTAGGGATTTGAATGACAACACAAAATACACAATCTACACATTATAGGCATCCCAGAGGGAGAAGACAAAGGAAAGGGGACAGAAAGAGTGTTGGAGGAAATCATCGCTGAAAACTTCCCAACCCTATTGAGGGAGATGAGTGTACAAGTCCAGGAAGCACAGTGTACCCCAAAGAGTATAAATCGCAACAGGCCTACTCCAAGACATATACTCATCAAATTGTCTAATGATCAAGACAATGAGAAAATACTCAAGGCAGCAAGAGAAAAGAGAACCATCACATACAAGGGGAGCTCAATAAGATTAAGTGCTGATTTCTCATGATTTCTCATCTGAAACCATGGAGGCAAGAAGACATGCTGGCATTCAAAAATGATGGAAACTTCCAGGAAGATGGCGGACTAGTAAGACACAGGACTCTCTTCTCCAAAAACATAGCTAGAGGACAGGCTGAAACAGCCCTGAAAAAGATCTTCTAGGGTTTAGGACAGCAGGTGAAGGCTGCACACCACCCAGAGGAGAGAGGGACAAAAGAGGGAAATTCCGACGACAGAACCGTGAGTTGGAACCAGCAACGGCTGCTGCTGCCGGCACCCTCCCCCACACTCTTTAGAATTCTTGGGCCTCTGGGCTTGTGACTACAGACAAAGGGGGCTCCAGGGATCTACCATTCCTGAAAAGGGGAGAGAGAGGGACACAGCCTAAGGCTGACTCAGGTTCTGACCTGCAAATTTGGGCTGCGGAACCCCACGGACCCTTCCACATGGTGGTTTGCCCTGGGAGCCTACGTAAGACTGGAGAAATCTGACCCTCCCAATCTCCCTCTCTTCTAGCCTGGACTAATTGTTGAGGACTCCACAGGATAGGGGAGAGAGAGCCTGGGGCTGACCCTGCTTTTGACTCACAGGTTTGGTCTGCCATGTCCTGAGAGCCCTTCCAGGCTGGGTGGAGCTGCGCCATTGTTTGCCTTGGAGCCTGCAAGGGGCTAAAGATATACAGACCTCCTAATCCCCTCCTCTACTAACAGGGACTGATTGTTGAGGATTCAGAAGGGAGTGGAAATATTTCCTATCTGGGACAAGGGAGTGGGCTACCAGAGAAGATGGGAAAACTGTCTCAGAAAGTTTGAATTACAAGGCTCTTAGCCCCCAGACAGGAAGCTCTATCACATTGATCTGGTCTGTGTCACAACAAATACATTCCGACCAGGCATTGAATTGAGAGCTGCCAACGAGCGCCATCTCCTGGCAGACCAAGGAAGTGCACATAAGAAAATTAAAAATAAATAGGAGAGGCTTTTCCTGGCCTCTATAGCCTCCCTGCCCAATGCCCTAGGAAATGACTCTACAACCAATTACTGGGTCCAGCACCCAGTTTTGAGCAACCAGCAGGACAATCCTAACAATCAAGGTTGTGCCAAAAATCAAAGAGCTGTGGTAACTTACAGCCTCCTGCCACTAAATCCCTATAAAAGAGTAAGAGATAGAGCATCTAAGTAAACTACATCTTAACCAGATGCCTAAACACAGCAAAAAATTATTAGGCATACTAAGAAAATAGAAGACATGGCCCAAGAAAAAGAATACATCAAAGTCCCAGAAGACATGCAGAATTTGAGAGAACTAATCAGTGAGATGAGCACAAATTTTGAAAATCAAATTAATGAGATGAAAGACAATATAGTTAAAGAGATAAATGAACACAGAGTTGAGATGATTCACTTTGGGAATCAGTGGCAGGCTTCACTCTCCCCAGTCCTTACCCCTCCCCCTCCCTAACTCTTGACTGCCTACACTTGCATCAAAATTTCAAATCCCACAGACAAAGGCCATTGAGTTTTCACAATAAAGGACATTTCCAAACTGTCA
>JAQZBX010113824.1:0-10071 GCA_029593785.1 Cabassous unicinctus
ACAAAAAAAAAACAAAAAAAAAAAAATATATTAGAGACACATAAGAGCAGATTTGAATTGCTTGAAGACAAAATTAGTGATTTCGAGGACAGAACATCTGAACTGGAAAAGACAGGAGAAAAGAATGGAAAAATTGGGACAGAGCCTCAGGGAATTGAATGACAATGCGAAATGCAAACATTCTCATTATTGGTGTCCCAGGAGGAGAAGAGAATGGAAAAGGGGCAGAAAGAATATTTCAGGAAATAATGACCAAAAATGTCCCAACCCTTATGAAGGACATAAATATCAATATCCAAGAAGGACAACACGCCCCAAACAAAATAAATGCAAACAGACCTACTCCAAGACACCTACTATTCAGAATGACATATATCAGCGATAGAATTCTGAAAGCAGCAATAGAAAAGCAAAGCATCACATAAAAGGGGAACTCGATAAGATTAAGTGCCGACCTCTCTTCAGAAACGATGGAGGAGAGAAGAAGTGGTATGATGTATTTAAGGTACTGAAAGAGATAAACTGCCAGCCAACAATTCTGTATGCGGCAAAGCTGTCCTTCAAAAATGAGGGTGAGTTCAAAGTCTTCGCAGACAAACAATATGTTACCAAAAAACCAGCTTTGCAAGAGATACTAAAGGAGGTACTGCAACCTGAGAGGAAAAAACAGGGTGAGAGATTTGGAGAAGAGTTTAGAAACAAAGATTATTTGGAAGGGTAAACTAAAGGGTAAGAAAACAGACAACAGAACAATATGACAATAGAGAGCCGAAGGACAAAATGGATGAAGCAATTCAAAGTTTTCAATAGCACTTCACATCTATCCAATGAACCCTAAAATGTGGAAAGAAGACCTTTTTTGGGCAAGAAAACTCCAGGAGCAGCAGAAAGTGGCACAGAGGATTCGAAAGAGTGAATCATCATCAGAAGTAACATTTCTCACCAAAGTCAATTCTTGACTATGACTTTGAAAGTGATAAGATTGTTGCTATTTGTGCAGCTATTGCTGAGTAACAGAAGACAGCTTCAACAAATAAAACAATGGTTATTGTGTCTGCTTCTGGGACTGTAGAGATTGTAACTGAGAAGGAAGATGGTGCTCCAACACCAGATGGCTCTGTTTTTATCAAAGCCTGATGAAGGAAAATACATAGCATGAATTATTTGAATTTGTCTTTTTTTATTATCATTTAAAGGTTTAGACATAGGAACATTTATTCTGGAGAAACAGGGCAAAACTCCTGTTTATAAGATAAGTTTTTTAGATAAAGCATATAAATCTAAATGGTAGCATTATTGTATAGTGTTTGGACTATGCTTTGATAAGTTATGGTTTATACTTAAGAACAGAATTCTAAGCAAAATGTTTTTAATGTATAAATTTAATTTAATCCAAATATATGGATGGATACATTTTAAAGACACAACTTGAAAAGCAAATTCTTTTTTTTTTTTTTAAGATTTATTTATTTATTTTTATCCATTTTTACCCACCCCCCATCCCCGTTTTGGCTGTTTTTGTGTCCATTCGCTGGGCAATCTCTGTGTCTGTTTCCTGCCCTCTCTTCTCATCCTTATCCTCCTGTCTTCACCGGGATTCAATCCTGGGAACCTCCGATGTGGGAGGTTCCTCCTGCCTGCGCCACCTTAGTTCCTAGTTTTTTGGCACGTCTCGTTTTGGCTCTCCCTTGTGTCACTCTCCTGTTACGTCATCATCTTGCTGCATGGCTCAGCAGGGCCTGGCAGTGCACCCATGCATGAGGCCTGGGGGGTTCATCTGCTCGCGGGGCCTGGTGGCGCACCCACGCACGGGGCCTGGCAGCATGCGCGCATTCTATATTTTTCTTTATTTTTATCAGAAGGTCCCGGGGATCAAACCTAGGTCCCTCCATATCGGAGACAGATGCCCAACCATTTGAGCCATATCCGCCCCTAAGCAAATTCTTGAATAGTAAATAACTTGGTCTGTGTTATTAAAATGCTGACTCATCAACTTTTGTTTTATGATAAAGGAAATAAATGATTGCTTTCTCTCCTAGAAACATACTGCTGTTACTATTCACTGTTTTCTTTTCTTCTGTAGAGTAAGTTTGTCACAAGGTTTAAATGTTTTTAATATCCATTTTGATTCAAAGTTGTGGTTTTGTTAAATGTGGAATCTTTGAAAGTTCAGCCAAAAATGCATACAAATGTGAACATTCTGAAATTTCTCTTAATTCTGATTTGTGCTTAAGTTTTTGGCTTTACAGAAGTTATAACAATGGTAGTTGCCTCCTTCAGTATTTGTTAGATGTGTGAAGTACTGATATATGTCACAATGATGGTTTTATTTTTCAGATTATCACTGTAGGTAGGTTAGTCCTTACCACAAGTGAGTCATTTTTTTTTTTAATGAGTACCTTTCCCAGACACATCATAATAAACTGTACTGCTACACTTAAAAAAAAAAAATAGGGGATGATGTGGGAGAGCAGGGGGTTACATGGGAGTCCTTCATACTTTCGATGTAACTTTACTGTAATCTAAAACCTCTTTTAAAATAAAGTTTATTATAGTAATAAAATAAAATATTTAAAAAGTTTTTAAAAAAGAGCTGGGGTAGATATACTATTATCATGTAAAATATTTTAAGTCAAAAACTGTTACCAGAGACAAAGATAGTCATTATATACTGATACAGGATTCAATTCAGCAAGAGGACATAACAATTATAAATATATATATATATATATTTATGCATATATATATATATGCACCTAACAGCAGAGCCCCAAAATATATAAATACGACAGATTTGAAGGGAGACCAGATGGTTCTATATTAAAAGGAGAAGAATTCAACACACCATTTCCAATATTGGATAAAATACATAGAGAGAAGATCAATAAGGAAATAGAAGATTTGAATGATACTCTAAACCAGCTAGGCCTAACAGACACATAGAACACTTCACCCAACAACAACAGAATGCACATCCTTCTTGAGGGCAGGTCGAGGATAGACCATTCATTAGGTCATAAAAAAGGTCTCAATAAATTCAAAAATATTGAAATCATACAATGTATCTTCTCCACCACAACGAATTAAGCTAGAAATCGGTAAGAGAAAGAGAAATGGAAAATTCATTAATGTGTGGAAATTAAACAAGATACTCTTAAACAACCAATGAGTTAAAGTGGAAATCACAAAGGAGATAGAAAATATCTTGAGGCAAATGAAAATGAAAACACCACACACCAAAACTTATTGACTACAGCAAAGGCAGTGCTGAGAGAAAAATTTATACCTCTAGATACTTACGTTAAAAAAGATTTCAAATCAAATCCAATCTCAAAACTGGAGGAATTAGAAAAGAACAAAAACTAAATCCAAAACAAGAAGAAGTAACAAAGATTACAGCGAAGATAAATGAAAGAGAATAAAAAAAAACAATAAGGAGAATCAACAAACCCTAAATTTGGTTCTTTGAAAAGATCAATAAAATTGACAAACCTTTAACTAGACTGACAAAGAAAAAGAGAGGACACAAATAACTAAAATCAGAAATGAAAAGGGTAGCATTACTAATGACCCAAATGAAACAAAAATGACTATAAGAGGATACTATGAACAACTATATGCCAACAAATTAGATAACCTCAATGAAATGGAAAAATTCCTAGAAACATACAAATTTCCCACAATGACTGAAGAAATAAAAAAATTTCAACAAAGCAATAACTGGTAAAGAGATTGAATCAGTAGTCACACCCACTAGAATGGCTACTATTAAAAAACAGAAAACAAATGTTGGAAATGATGTGGAAAAATAGGAACATTCATTCATTGCTGGTGGGAATGTAAAATGGTGCAGCCGCTGTGGAAGACAGTTTGGTGGTTTCTCAGAAAGCTAAGTATAGAACTACCACACGACCTGGCAATCCCACTACTAGGTATATACCCAAAAGAACTGAAAGCAGGGAGTCAAACATGTATTTGCACAACAATGTTCATAGTGTTGATTCACAAGCAGAAGGCCAACATACCATCTACCTCTCCAGAAAACAATATAGAGGTTGATTTGTAATTAACTGCATAAATCCTTTTCTTCTTCAGTAAAGCATTCTTTTATATAAAGAATGAAGATAAACAGATACATTCCTACACTTTCTTTAATTTGGAAAGGACTGTATTTGGGGTTCAGGGGGGTGGAACTTACTGAGGTGCTACACGTCTCCAGTAGCGATCAATTCCATTTTTAAAATACAGCACAGCAAGCCACCTTACATTTATATCCAGAGTGTGATTTGTGAAGATATTCTGTAAATAAAAGCATGTTATTAGAATGAACATGTAGTAAGTTAAAAGTATAATTAATATACACAAAATAAAGCACTGAAGGGGTTTTTATTTCAATGTTTTGTTTTAATTTTATCACTATAATTAGATACAGCTCTATAAGACATATAAAAAACACCTGCTTAAAAATATGTTAATTGTTTAAGCTGAGTAATATGTAAATGGAGATTCATTATACTATTCTACTTTAAAGTGTGTAATTGTATTTTAAATGAATAACATAATCCCACACACAAACACAAATGCAAAACCTTCTCAATTAAAATAAAACCTTCTAAATTAAAAAAGAAAATCCAAATTCACCATAGCATAAAAGCAAAGATTCTAATGAGTCAAAGCCTCTCAGTTGTTAAGAGGCAGTGTGAAATAAACAACCTATTTCAAATTATCCTTATTATCACAACAATCACACTGAAGAATAAGTATAATAGCAAAATATTTTTAAGTCATGTAAGGGCAAATACGATTTGAATAATTTCAACTCAGACTTGACCACTGCTCAAATAATTTGTTCATTCTTTCAAACTAAATAAAGGCATTCCTCACTCTTCACAGTCCTGGGGGTGCATAAGAATGACCATAAAAGCCAAGACCATGCAAAGTAATGTTAATAATCATTGAGGAGAGAGTAGATGTGGCTCAAGCAGTTGAGCACCTGCCTCCCACATGGGAGGTCCTGGGTTCGGATCCTGGTGCCTCTGATAAAACAAACAACAAGCAGAACAAATGAGAAAACTAACTCAGGGAAGCTGAGGTGGTTCAGTCACTGAGCCACCTCAGCTTCCCATATATGAAGTCCTGGGTTCAATCCCTGATCCCCAGTACCTCAAAAAAAATTTTTAAATAAAATAAAATCAAAAAGGGAAAAGTATAATTGTTCCATATCCTTTAAATTGTCTGTCAGTTGTAAATATATAGGGAAATGAACAGTAACACTAATATTTTGTACACTGTAATTTAAAACATTATACACATTAAGAACAAAAGTGTTTTATCTCTTCATAAAAATCTAAATAAAGGACTATTACAAACTATGCCCACAAATTTGATAACTAAATGGAAAAATTCCTTGAAAGAACAATCTGCCAAATCTTACACAATGAAAAAGTTATTCTGAATAGGTCTATATCTATTAAAGAAATTGAATTAGCAATTAACCTTCTAAAACAGAAAGCACTAGGTTTAGAGGATTTTCCTGATGAAAGAAATGATACCAATTTTCTACAATCTCTTCCAGAAAATAGAGGGAACACTTCCTAACCGTTGTGATAATAAGGATAATTTAATGAGGTCAGCATTCCCCTAACACCAAAAATATTAAAAAAAGGAATGCTATGGACCAATATCTCTCATGAATATAGATGTAAAAATCCTCAACAAAAGATTAGCCAATAGAGTCCAATAATGCATTAAAAGAATTATGACTAAGTGGGATTTATTCCAGGTTTGCAAGACTGGTTTAACACTCAGAAATCAATTAATGTAATCTACCACATCGACATGCTACAAAAGAAAATGCTCATATCAGTAGGTGCAGATCCATTCTTAGTTAAAGACTCTCAGCCTACTAGGAAGAAAGGGGAAGTTCTTCAACTTGATAAAGAACATACACAAAACACCTACAGCCAACATCATACTTAAAGGTGAGAAACCAGGTGCTTTCCCCTTAAAATCAGAAACAAGAAAAGGATGCCCCTCTCACCACTGCTAATCATCGTTGTACTGGAAGCCCTAGCTAATGCAGTAAGACCAGAAAAGGAAATAAAAGGCATTACAGATTGGGAAGGCAAAAAATAAAACTGTCTTTAGACTCAGATGATATGGTTGTGTAGAAAATCCCAAAAATTCAACCAAAAAAAACACCTCATAACAACTGATTGAAGTAACTGAAGAATGCAATATACAAGTTAGTTGCTTTTCTATATACCAGCAATGAACAACTGGAATTTGAAATTGAAAATACACCATTTACAGTAACACCAGAAATAATATACCTAGGTATAAATCCAACAAGAAAACTATAGTTTATCCAAAGGAAGTGAAAACTTACGTCCATGCAAAACTTGCACATGGATCATGAGGAGGACTTCTGGAAAGATGGCATCCGAACAGGTAGGCAGGGCTCAAATGTCTCACAAAAACAATGGAGGAAGGGCAAAATGAAGTCTGAGGGACCTGCTTTGGGGCTCTGCATACCAAGAGTGTTGCACACTCCCACCCCAGAACAAAGGAAAGAGACACAAAGAAGCTGAAATAAATGAAAACTGTGAGTTACTAACGCTGTGGCACCCATCCCCCACCCTCAAGGCAAACAGCCTGTATAAAGCCTGTGTCTCACTGCAGCCAAGTGAGAGGGGAACAGATGTCTTCCTCCCTAGGAAGAGGGAAGGTGCAGCAAAGGGTGGAGAATGGTTTCTCTTCAGTGAATCTGGCCAGTACAGCACACTTTGAAACTCAGCTCTGGCCAGACCAGAATCATGCGTGAGTGGAGGTTGAAGGAGTTACCTCCATGGAAAGATCTGCTGACATTCGCCATCTGCTGGCCAAAAAGGAAACTGAAAAGAGAAAAACTGCTTTTAGGTGTCTCTTGTCCCAAACTCTGGAGGCAGATCTGCGCCCCATTAATGAGTCTCTGGCCCAATTTTGATAACTTAAGGTGGGCATTTTTAAAGTGTTAGAATAAGTTGAACCAAAAATCAAAGAAGAGCCATGGAACAAAACCACTAAGCAAGAGGGAGAAACTGACCATCAGAATAAATTCACCAACAGTTAGATGCCTAGACATCAGCAAAAAATTACAAGCCATACTAAGAAACAGGAAGAGATGGCCCAGACAAAGGAACAAACAAAAAATCCTGATGAAAGACAGGATTTAAGACAACTAATCAATGATAATCACACAAATCTCCTAAATCAATTCAAGGAGTTGAAGGAAGACATGACTAAAGAGAAAAGATATTAAGACACTGGGTGAAAATAAGGAACAATTTGAAAGCTTAGAAAGAAAAGTAACAGTTTATGGGAATGAATGACACAATGGATGTCATTAAAGATAAATTCAATGAAGACTTCTAGGATGATGGAGGATTAGAGAGCCAAAGGGCTCACTTCTTCACCAGAAAAATAGCTAGAGGACAGGCAGAAACAGCCTGAAAAAAATGTTTTAGGGTTTAGGGTACCAGGGAAAGGCTGTACACTGCCCAGAAGAGAGGGGCAAAAAAAAAAAAAATCTCCATGGGAAAACTCTGTGAGAAAAGCTGCAACTGCATCTGCTGGGGCACACCCCCCATCCTCAGAACAGAAAGCTTTTGAATTCTCCAGCCTCTAGCCAGTGGCTACGGACAAAGGGTGCCACAGGGGAACACCCAGGAAAGGAGACAGAGAGGGATGCAGACTAAGGCTAATTCAACTTTTGACCAAAAAATTTAGTCTACTGTGCCCCATGAGCCTTTCCAGGCCAGGTGGGATCACACCAATGTTTGTCCTGGGAGCCGGCAGGGGACGAAAAACATCCAACCCTCTCAAACACCCTCCCTAATGTCCAAGACTGGTTGTTGAGGACCCAGAGGGGAGTGGAATTATATCCTACCTGGGATAAGGGAGGGAACTGCCAGCAAAGGTTGGAGTTGAAAGACAATATGGCTAAAGAGATAAAAGGACATCAAAAAGACAATGGAGGATTTCCAGGAAGATGGCAGACTAGAAAGACACGAGACTCTCTTCTCCTCCAGAAAAATATCTAAAGGACAGGCTAAAAAGGCCTGGAAAAAGATCTTCTAGGGTTTGAGACACCAGGCGAAGGCTGGCTACTGCCCAGAAGAGAAAGGGGCAAAGGAGCAGAATCCTGATGACAAAACTGTGAGTTGAAACCAGCGGCTGCTACTGCCGGCATTCTATGCCACACTAAAAACACTTCAGAATTCTCAGGCCTCTGAGCCAGCTACAAAGGGGTCTCCAGGGAGCCACTACCCCAGGAAAGGGGAGGAAGAGGGACACAGCCTAAGACTGACTCAGCTTTTGACCAGCAAATTTGGTCTGCTGTGTCCCAGGAGCCCTCCCAGGCTGGGTGGGGACATGTCATTGTTTGCCTTGGGAATTGGCAAGGGAATAAAGAGCAAAGAGATCCAACTCTCCCAATCCCCTTCTCTCCTAAGCCAGACTATTGCTGAGGATGCAGAGGGGAGTGGAATTATCTCCTACCCTGGTAAAAGGGAAGGGACTGCCAGACAAGGCTAGAGAACTGTCTCTGAGAAAGTTTGAATTACAAGGCTCTAAGCCTCCAGGTAGGAACCTCTATCACTTTGATCCAGTCTGTGTTGCAGCAAACATACTCCAACCAGGCATTGAATTGAGAGGGCTGTCAAAGAGCACCATCTGCTGGCAGACTAAGGAAGTGCAAGTGAGGAAATTTAAAAATAAATGAGAGGCTTTTTCCAGACTTTATAGCCTCCCTACCCAAGGCCCTAGGAAGCAGGTCTGCAACCCATTGCTAAGTCCAGAGCCTAGTTCTGAACAACTAAAAATCCTAACAACCAAGGATGAACCAAGGATCAAAGAGCAGCCACCAGGGGAGTTGGTTGTAGCTCAGTGGTTGAGAGCCAGGTTACCATGTACGAAGTCCCAGGTTCAATCCTCGGTGCCAGTACCTTAAAAAAAAAAAAAAAGTCCCATCTTGGGAAGCGGATGTGGCTCAGGCAATTGGGCTCCCGTCTACCATATAGGAGGTCCAGGGTTCGATTCCTGGGGCCTCCTGGTGAAAGGCAAGCTGGCCCAAGCAGCAAGCTGACCTGAGTGTAGAGCTGGCCCAAGCAGAGAGCTGACACAGCAAGATGACACAACAAAAAGAGATACAGAGGAAAGACCATAAGAAATGCAGACCAGGGAGCTGAGATGGTGCAACAGATTGAGCGCCTCTCTCCCACCTCCAGAAGGTCCCAGGATCGGTTCCCGGTGCCGCCTAAAGAGAAGACAAGCAGACACAGAAGAATACACAGAGAGCAGACAGCAAGTGCAAAACACCAGGGGGGAGAAGGGGAATAAATAAATAAATAAAATCTTTAAAAATATATATATATATAAAAGAGCAGCCAGCAGTTCCACACAGCCTCATACCACTAAATCCCTACTAAAGAGAATGAAATTGAGGATCTGAGTAAATTACCATCCTAATCAGATGCCCAGACATCAGCAGAAAATTACAAGCCATACTAAGAAAATGGAAGACATGGCCCAAGAAAAGGAATAAATCAAAACCCCAGAAGAAGATACAGGATCTGGGACAAATGAATGAGATGGACACAAATTTCCAAAATCAACTTAATGAGTTGAAAGACAATATGGTTAAAGAGATAAATGACAACAAGAAGACATTGAGCCGGTGGCCACTGGACGTTTTTGGGGCAGGGAGAGGAGGGGCAGTTGAAATACAGGAGCTTTTTTGGGACTTGGGGGTTGTCCTGAGTGGCATTGCAGCGACGGATGCAGGCCATTTTCCATCAGCATATACCATGCAGAAACGTGTGGGAGAGAGTGTGGTCTATGATGTGAACTGTGGTCCATGCTCGGTGGCAAGGCCCCAGGATATGTATATCCATTGCGGGTGTTGTGCCACTCTGATGAAGGATGGTGGTATGGGATGTTGTTGGAGGTGTGGGAGGTGGGGAACATGGGAATCCCTGTAATTTCTGAGTAATATTTAGGTAATCTTAGCACCTTTAAAAATACATATATATA
>JAQZBX010113825.1:0-10073 GCA_029593785.1 Cabassous unicinctus
AAAACAGCAAAAACAGGAAGGGGGGTAGCTAAAATGGATAAAAGTAAATAAATAAAGAAATTTAAAAAAATAAAATAAAATAAAACATAGCTAAAAGAAATCAAAGAAGATCTAAATAAATGGCAGGCCATTCCACACTCAGGGAAGACTAAATATTGTTTAAATGGCAATTCTACCCAAAGTGATTTTACAGATTCAATGCAATCCCAATCAAAATTCTAACAGCCTTCTTTGCAGAAATGGAAAAGCCAATTATCAAATTTATTTGGAAGAGTAAGGAGCCCAAATAGGCAAAAACATCTTGAAAAAGAAGAACAAAGTTGGAGGACTCACATTTCCTGACTTTAAAGCTTATTACAAATCTACAGTGCTCAAAAAAGCATGATACTGGCACAAGGAAGGATATATAGACTGATGGAATTGAATTAGAGTTCAGAAATAGACCCTCAATTCTATGGCCAATTTTTGACAAGGCTTCCAGGTCCACTCAATTGGAAGACAGGAGTCTCTTCAACCAATGGTACTGGGAGAACTGGATATCCATGTGCAAATGAATGAAGGAGGACCACTATCTCACACCATATACAAAAATTAACTCTATGGATCAAAGTCCTAAATATAAGAACCAGGACCATAAAACTCCTAGAAGAAAATGTAGGGAAGATCTTCAGGACCTTGTGTTAGGCAATGGTTTCATAGACTTTACATCCAGAGCATAAGCAACAAAAGAAAAAATAGATAAATGGGACCTCAAAATTAAAAACTTCTGTGCATCTAAGGACTTTATCATGAAAGTAAAGAGACAACTTACACAATAGCAGAAAACATTTGGAAATCACTGATCTGATAAAGGATTAACATCCAGTATATATAAAGAAATCCTTCCACTTAACAAAGACAAACAACCCAATTAAAAATGGGCAAGGGGAGAGGATGTAGCTCACGCAGTTGAGCACCTGCTTCCCACATGGGAGGTCCCAGGTTCGGTTCCCAATGCCTCCTAAAAATAAACAACAAGCAAACAAATGAAAAAACCAACTCAGGGGAGCTGATGTGGCTCAGTGGTTGAGTGCCAATTTCCCACATACGAGGTCCCGGGTTCAATCCCCGGCCCCTGGTACCTCAAAACAAACAAACAAAACAAAAAACAAACAAAAAAACAAAAAACCCCAGAAAATAACAAGTGTTATGGAGGCTGCAGAGAAATAGAACACTCCTTCCTTGCTGGTGGCAATGGAAAATGGTAGAGCCACTGTGGAAAACAGTTTTGGCAGTTCCTGAGAAAGCTAAGTATAGAACTATCATATTACCTGGCAATCCCACTACTTGGTATATACTCAAAAGAACTGAAAGCAGGGGCTCAACAAATATTTGCACATGATGTTCATAGTAGCATTATTCACAATTGCTGAAAGACAGAAGCAACTCAAGTGTTCATCAACTGATGAACGGATAAACAAAATGTGGTTTATAATGGAATACAATGGAATATTATTCAGCCATAAAAAGGAATGAAGTCTTGATAAATGCAACAAAATGGATGAACCTTGAAGACATCATGCTGAGTGAAATAAACCCAACACAAATGGACAAATATTATATGATCTCATTGTTATGAAATAATTAGAATAAGCAAACTCATAGAGTTAGAATCTAGAATATAAGTTACCAGGGGCTTGGTGGGGATAGGGAATGGAGAGTTAATGTTTAATTTGTACAGAATTTCTACTTAGGTTGATTGTAAAGTTTTGGAAATGGGTGGTGGTAATGGTAGCACAATATTGTAAGTATAATTAACAGCACTGAATTATATATGTGAAGGGGAAATTTTAGGACGTATATATGCTACTATAATAACAATTAAAAGATAAGACATAGGACTGTACAACCCAGTGAGCCCTACTGTGATTGATGGATTATAGATAATAGTAAAATTATAAAAATAATTTCATGAATTATAATATGGGAAAAAATATGTCCTAATGTAAACTATGGACTACAGTTAATTAAACAATTTTAATATTCTTTCATCAATTGCAACAAAGGTACTACACTAATAGAAGTGTTAACAATAGATGGAGTATATCAGAATGCTGTATTTTTTTGCTCGATTTTTCTTTAAATCTGCATCTTCTCTAATTTAAAAAAATTTTTTTAATAAAAAAGAACAGAAAAAAAATGTAGCAGAAAACCCTCTAATAGCTTCCTATCTCACTCGGAATAAATGCCCAGTCTTAAGTGATCTATAAGGCTCTACCTGATCAGGCCCTCACAACCTCTCTGACATCAGCTCCTTCCACAGTCTCTACACTTGCTGTTATCCAGCCCCTACTGGTCTTGCTACTGTAACAAGCCAGGCATGTACTGTTTTAGGGCCTTTGGAGGGCCCACTGCCTGGGAGGTTCTTTTCTCAAATCTCAGAGCTAACTTCCTCACTTCCTTTAGGTTGCAGGTCAAGTGCGACTTTATCAGTGAGGCCTTCCCCAAATGCCCTAAATAAAAATACTGCCCAACCCCTATCCTTCCAGCCGCCCTCTTTTTCTCCAGAGTGCACATTAACATCCGATATACTATATATTTGTTGGTCTATCTTCCCACTAGGATCTGTGAAAGCAGGGATTTTGATATGACTAGCTCTAGCAATGAACAGTAGGCCCACACTATATACATATTGAATAAATGAGTATACAGACATATCCTTTCTACTTTTCTCCCCTCACAGATGTTTGGTAGCTAAATTTATCCCATCAGTTTCTCTGATCACTCTACCATTGCAATGGTATGAGCAAATTGAACTTTTACCATCAACCAGTTAACATGGCAGGGTTTGACAGCAGTGGGGCTAAAACACCACATACAATCATGCTGCCCCATTGCTGAATAAATCTTGTACTGCAAAAAAATTCAGAGATTATCCAGCGATCCAAACCTCCATGATTTTTTTTCAGAGTGCAGTCATGGATTCCGTGTCCTGACACCTATATGATGAGAGTCATTAGCACCTTCTCTTATTCTCTGAAAAATATTTTCACTTGTATCATCTGCTCTTTATATTCAAAACTAGTTAAAGGCAGGAAGCACAACTGTGTGAATCAGATATAAGGGTTGTCTAAAGTAATGTATTACACATTTCTGCACTCAACTTGTTACAAACATGGCCTTCAAAAATATTGTAGTTCATACACTCCCTCCCTCATCTTTATCCACCTCCTACTCACCCCCACCCCACACAGGTACTTACACAAGCAAGTCAAATTAAAACAAAGACAGGAATTGAACAACAATCTATCCTGGTAGAAATCTGAAATCACTCCAGTCTCAAACTTTAAGTCATTTGCCTAGTGGAAGAGCCCTCAGATGCACTGTGACTCAGCATTTTATGGTGCCTAAGACATGAATTGAGATAAATGCTCTTTGTGGCATTAGCTAAATTTGGAGCTCAAATAAATGAGCTACCTCAAAAACACAGCCAGTGGCTGAAACACTAAAGTGCTCATGCTGCCACAGGTTTGACTCAGCAGGCTCAGGGAGAAGAGCATGTGTCAGTTAAAGCACAGAGCCAACCTGAAATAATTTAACCTATAAAATTAGCAAATAACAAAGCTGAATACAATTAGCACTCAGAAAGGGAGAAAATACTGTAAATAAATGAAAACAAAACTTTAAAATATGAACTGTGGTGACTGGTTTAGTGTCAGGTAAAGTACAACTTAGAGCTGGGGAGTGAACTTACCCATTTACCCAGCTACTCTGCATTAGAATATCAAGAGCTAAAACTGAATCAAGTGAGGAATTTTTCCCCTTAGGAAAAAAAAATAAAACCCAATGAGTAAAACTGAAAAAATAGAAAAGTCTGGCTCTTTTCAACTCTTCATGGTCAGAAAGAAAATAAGATAAAAATAAGATAATAAACTATATCAGGGTGCAGTAAAGTTTTCAGCTCATATTCTCTTGTGGAGTGGGAACTGAAGGATGAAAAAGAGATTATATGTGGCAAGAAGGGAGATGTGGGAGGTGAGAGTGCATGAAAAATGACTGAGGAAAATTCCAAAGACGTAATGGAGGAAGTTGGGAAATCCCATTATGGAGGCCAGGAATCGAACTGAATAAAGACAACACAGAGATGTAGAAATTGCAAAAAAACTGCTTATAATTAGTTTTAGCCAATTTCTTCTGTCCTAAGTATTCTATTACATTAACTTTTTTAATCCTCAAAACAAGCCAAAGTGTAAATACTATTTTTAAACCCCATTTTTACACATGAGGAAAACAGCCTCAGAGAACTTGAGTAACTTGCCTAGGATCACACTGCTAAATAAATGTCAGAGCCAGGCTGCAACCCAGTCTAACTCCACCACGACTTTAGACTGCTTCTTATGCATATCCCAAAATGTGAAAAGGAAGTGGAGAAACAGTATGTGATAGCAGTGCAGGAGAGAAAGATGAGGGTTAGCATTTAAATGGTAATGGCATTCATACATTGAGCTGGTGAGGAATGAACTACATTCAAAGCCAGGTCTGTGGGACACAGAAGAATGAATATCCCTTAAGCAACCTACAGCCTGTTAATTCAGTCCATACTCACACACCAAAATATCATAAAAGTCACATATACCGCCACCGCTCATGGGTCCACAACAGGCACAAACCAAGGATAATGGAAACTCAAATGATTTGATACCAGTTTTCACCAGATGGTGGAATCAAACAAGCCATATTTCAGGTGGGATTTGAGGAACAGTGTGGTGGAGGAACATCATGGCTTCTCAAAAATGACTCTCCAGGATTTTCAGGGTAAATTTCAAACTCTTCAAGGCCCCCCAGAACTAGGTCTGAGGGAATGCTAAGGAAGAAAGGTTATCTTGAGAGAGATGCTTATCCTGGACTCTTTGCTACAAGTTCAGGTTCGATGGGATCAGAATACCTTACTTTTCTCTTTCCATAAACTGTCAGTGAAATGAAGGCAGATACCATGGCCTAGTCTCTTTTGTAACACTCCCCTCCCCCGCCCCGGCTTATGGCATGTGGGTGTGCAAAAAACATTTTCTGAGCAAGCAAATGTAAATGACTGTGCATCAGTCACCAGATGATTGTGTGCTCCTCCAGCCAAACAGCCTTAACACTATCAAGTGAGACTTAAACACATTATCCAAATGTATCGCGTGGACCCGGTTTTGTAGGTGCCTGCTACCAACAAATTGTAAAAGGATATAAGGCAATTTGGGAAAACCTAAACATGGACAAGGAGTTGATTTCAGTAAATGTAATGATGTGATTGTGCCTTTAAATAGTCCTGTTTAGATATATACTTAGGGTATTTACGAATGAAATGATTTCCCTTAAAACACTGGGGGTCGGGAAGTATGGGGACGGGAAAGATGAAACAAAATTGGTAAAATGTGGCTAGCTGTTAAAGCTAGGTGATAGATACATGAGGATGCATTATACTATTCTTGTTGGTGAATGTTTCAAAATCCCCATACACACACACACACACACCAGCTGCTGGTCCTCATCGAAAGCCCGTAAGGAGCCCGACCCTTAGAGTCCACCGGGTCTCTGATTCCGAGGACGATCTCGACGAACCGGCGAGCCTGCGACTAGGGCCTGGACCGGATTTCTTTCCCGCCGGCCTCCAAGGTGGAGCCGGGGCGGCCGACGGCTTTATGGGCCTCTTGCTGCCGTGAGCGCTCGGCGGGGCTTTAAACACGCAACAAACGCCTTTCAGAGTGGGCAGAATTCCTGGAAAGCGCCGAGCGGAGTCCTGCCCAATTTCCTTCGTTAGAACCCGCCCCGCGGCCACGACCCCAAACTGAAGCGAGCTCACAGCCACCTCCGCCTTGCCAGCCTGACCCCCCAACCGAAACTCCCCGCGCTCTCGGGGCGGGCGCTGCGCGGCGACGTCACGGCGCGCCGTGCGCCGGGTCAAAGTTCGGCACCGCCCCCGCTTCCCCCTCGCTGTATGCCTTGGCCTGCGCCGCCGCCGCCGCCGCTCGTGGGTCCGGCTCCGCTCCGTGCGCTCCGCCGCTTTCCTACCCGCGCGCTGCCCGGCCGGCCGCCATGGCGAACGTGGCCGACACGAAGCTCTACGACATCCTGGGCGTCCCGCCCGGCGCCAGCGAGAACGAGCTCAAGAAGGTAGCGGGAGCGGGCCGGCGGGTGTGGGGCGCGGGGCCTGCGCGGCCGGAAGGTCGGGGCCGCGCTGCGGGGCTGCCCGCGAGCGGGCCCGGGCTGGGGGCGGCGGCGGCGGAGCGGGCTCCACAGGGGCCCGGTGCTCCCAGCCTCGGCTGACCTTGGGCCGCCAGCCCCGCCTGCCGGTAGATGCAGCGAATAAAAGCCACCCCTGCGCAAACACGCTGCAAGCCCTTCCTTCCTCTCTGCACCCGGCGGGTGCCGGAGGCGCTCCCCACGCCGAGGTCACTACCCTGGAAAAACTGGTTGGACCGAGGCGCCCAGCGCATCCCGGGCCCGGGAGAGAAGCTGCCCTCGCCGCGAGTCAGGCCGGGCCTAGGGCTCGCGGGACCGGGCAGTGGGAGGTGGAGGCCGCCCCCGCGGGACGCGAGTTTCCGGGGAGCAGTGACCGCCGCGGCGCCGGCCTCAGGAGCGCCTCCCTCTCTCTACCTTACCCATTGACCCTGAGGTAGCGTGAGTCAGTCTTGGGGTCCATTGTTCGTGGGCAGGTAATCTAAATGGGTTGAACCCGCTTCTGGAATAAGCCTTGGGCCCCAGCCAAACACCTGAGTGTACGCTGACTAAAAATAAATATAAGGCCTTATTATCGCCCTTTGCAGCGCAGCGAGATCTTTCATCATAGGATTTCAAAGCACTTGAGGTATTTAATTACCCACAGAGCATCTTCACAGGGCCTAGAATATCCGGATTTGTAAGCTGAGGAAAATGAAAATGCTCCTTAGGCAGTGGGGCTGGTACAATTGAGAATAAAATGACTTCCTGTTACCTTACCGGAAATGCTAGTCTGCGTTATATAATTCATGTATCTGTGTGAAGACTTAAGTGCAGTATATCCCAACCACCTGGTTGAGAACGTATGTACCTAAAAAACCGACATCACTGTAGAGCCCTTTTATCCAGCATGTGAGAATAAAACACAGAAGGACTGCCTAAGGAGTTTCTCTTGGCTTTTTTCTGATGTTACAGTTAGGGAGGAACGGAAGGAGCCATTATGAGTCCGGATTCTTACTTTGGGTTAATTTATAGTAATATTGTTTGCAATATGCAAAGCTTAGTAGTCATTTCTTATAATGTTTCGGTATTTTGTTTTTGTCTGTGGTATTGTTTCATTGTTTGTATCTGACTCTTACTTAAAGTAGAACTTTTCAAATGTAACTGCCATTTACTTTGTTGTATTATATTAGTGAGTGAACAATATTCACATGGAAGATACCAAGCAATAATTCCAATGAATAGAAGATAATTTTGCAAGGTTATAACTTTAGAAATTTTCTGATAAATGGAAAAGTGCTTCTCATAAAAGTGGATATTAAGTTAGTCATTATAAATATTTAAACCAGTCATTGTATGTAACTTTTTTTTAATCCTTTCTTGAAGGCATACAGAAAATTGGCCAAGGAATACCATCCTGATAAGAATCCAAATGCTGGAGACAAAGTATGTTAAATTACTTGAGACTTTTTTTCCCCTGGGGTTTTAGTTTTAAACTTAAATTGCCCTCCTTGAAAAAAGGAATGTTGTGGGGAAACATCTATTCCCATAGAACATGATTTTTACTTTAAGAGTATTCTGGGTTTGTGATGGGAATACTAACATTCTGAGCAGTATTAAGTGGTGAATAGGACCAGGATCAAACAAAAGGTAATTTGTCACTTTTATTAGAATTAAGTATTACCTTGGGGAATTGACACTCTGGTTCCTTTAGCCTTCCCCCATCTTCTATTTGAAAATCCATTTGTTTTCATTTTTTGCTTTTTTTTATAGTTCAAAGAAATAAGTTTTGCATATGAAGTACTCTCAAATCCTGAGAAGCGTGAGTTATATGACAGATATGGAGAGCAAGGTCTTCGGGAAGGTAGCGGCGGAGGTGGTGGCATGGATGATATTTTCTCTCACATTTTTGGTGGGGGATTGTTTGGCTTCATGGGCAATCAGAGTAGAAGTCGAAATGGCAGAAGAAGAGGAGAAGACATGATGCATCCACTCAAGTGAATATCTTTTTTTTTTTTTTTTAATATAAAGTACCTCTTTTGAAATGATAATACTCAGTAGAAGAGAAAAAGTATATAGAATGTTCTGTCCTTCATCAGAAGAAAAAAATATCTTCCATTTGCCTTGCATTTTCAAGTGTGAAGATTATCTTTGATGTCTTTAAATCTTCAGGTTACTTTTTAGTTAAAAACTTAGAAAATGAGTGATTGTCTGGCTAGTTTGTTTACATGTTATAGTCACTGATTACTTGATCCTCAGTGTGGACTCTCCTAAATTGGTTTTCATGGAAATTGTTGACTTCCTGCCTAACATTAACCTGCCAACATATGAATCTGATCTTGCTCTTAGATTGTGAGCCCACAAGCCTACAATATAAAGATAGCTACTTCACTTTGCAGAATTTAGGAGGTCTTTTTTTCCCCTGTTGATTTTTTTCATGAACTGATAATAGGCTTACTAGCAAATGCCAGAGACCAAAGTTCAAGTGTTCAGTTAAAATATTTCATATTATCTAGTTTATGCATTTAAGTAAGTTAGAGGAAGTCATGCATAACCTGTTACTTTGAGTTTCATCCTTAAGATTGTTTGCCTTTTAAAAGAATTAAACTATCTCAGAAATAAATTATCATTTGGCTACCATTTCAGGCGTAATACACAATGTGAGTTAGTGCTTTCATATTTTTGCTTTTTCTAAGAATAATAGAGAAAGTAAATAGTATCGGAAGAGTCCTACTTATTGTACCTTCTAGTTCTTCCTTTAAAATTTTTTTCACATTATAAAGTAAGTGCAGTTTTATTTCCTGCTGTTTGCTTTTAACTTTATTTAAAATTTTCTTATAAAACATTACATATGTGTAATTTTATATGGCTTTATAATATTCTGTTCCGTGATTTAATCATTCACCTTTTGTGTAGGGTGCCAGATTTTTGCTGTAATAAATAGTATTGCTATGAGCATCTTCTTATACAGCATTGTCTCTCCTTGGCATAAATTCCCGAGCAGTGTTTTGAGGCTGATAAATATTACTAAATTGCCTTGTAGAGGAATCATTCCAGTTTGATTTCCATTGGCAGGGGAGACTGCTAGCTTTGCCAGACCCTTACCTGTATTTTTCCTTTCTTGGCTTTTGTTGATTCCCCACCCCCTTGCCTTTGGTTGGTGATTTTGCATACTAATTGTAATTTAATATGTGGGAAAAAACTGGCCTACCTTTTTTTTTTAATTAATTAATAATTTGATTAAAGGTTCTTAGTAGGAGTTTAAAAGATATATGTAACCAAGTGTTTTTGTCCAAGGCTAAGCTGTAGATATGCCATGATTTGGAAGTGTGTTTTTTCCATAAGCATATTATTTTTACACTGTCTAGAATGTATAAAAGTTTTAGCTTAACATAATTTTGAGAAAGTTTTAGTAGTATAGATGTTTTGCAAAATATTTGAAATAATTTTTTATTCTTCTAACTCACCAAATTTTAAATTATTAAAATCATACTGCTAAAGGAAATTTTAAAACACAGTGTGATGGGAAAAACAAAAATTATTAAATTCATTACTGCCAAATTGTAAATGATAGATATTATGAGGCTTTTGATGTATAGAGAGAGATTTTGAGATTAGTTTATTCATCTACGATATATGGATAAAGGTGAGTTAGGCTTTATCAGATGTGTTTTCAGTAGGCTTTTTACATGAACATTTTTGGGTTAGAGACCCCTTGGGAAATTTGGTAAAAGCTGTACATATATACAATTTTGCTTATGATTCGACAGATTTTTGCAAATCTCTCAACCATGGGTTCTTAACCTTTTTTGTTCCACAGACCCCTTTACCAGTCAGGTGAAAACCATGGACCCCTTACTAAGTCCACACTGTACTGTGTATTATTTAAT
>JAQZBX010113826.1:0-10069 GCA_029593785.1 Cabassous unicinctus
AGATAAATTACTACTCCTTCTAAAAACCATCTTTGACAATTACTCCAGAAACTAACCTACCTCAGGCTGACCTCACTTGCTAAGGCTCTGACAATTCACCCCTTCTTCCCCAAGGCAGAGCTATCTCTGGGAGCCGTAGCATTCTGTTGAAAGGGGTCTGCTCCCGTGCTCTGTACTCTGGTCGATCATCCACAGAGGGGCGTGCCTCTCCAGGCAGGTCCTATCTTATGTACACTGCAAAAACCTGGAGACACCGAGTTCTAACACAGGTTGAACTGACTTGGGATTTGACTCTGAGCAGCTGTGGGGGCTGGAACGAGGACCTGAGCCCTATTTAGGCACTGCTGAGTTCCTTTAAGAGAGGCAGGGCATGGAGTCAGCAGAGCTGCTTTGTAGGAGACCATTTGGGGCTTGGGCTACTGACAGTACAATTAGCCAGCAGGCGGAAATGCAACCTGGTGCCCTGGGAGAAAGGGGGCAAGAAGGGCCTCCCTTTCACTTTTCCCTTGATGGTTTATGTTTACTATTCATCGACTTCGTCCTATAGAATTACTACACGTTCGGAGCATGGGGTCTAAAATTAGGAAAGTACATCAGTGCATCATCAGGGGATATAAATGCATGCCTCATTAGCAACGTATTTCTAAATCTTCTTGGATCTAGTAAAATTCATCCTCCTGATTTCTCTAGTCCAGTTCCAAATGAAGGTCCCTTGCCCCCCCCCAAAGTGCATACAATTTCCATTTCTACATATTTATAATTGGAAAAGATGTCCATTTTCTGGACCACTAATACTTTGAAAATCCGATAAACATTCAAAGGGGTGAGACTACCTGCCCATAGAATTCTGGTGTGCAGTAGGAACAAGGTAACATGCAACTGATTTCTAAAAGCTCTTCCTTTGTTTTTCATTAGTAGGTTCTATTACATAAATAGAATCACAAAATATCAGAATAGGAAGAGACCTAAGCGACGAGCTAGTTTATGTGTTTTACAAGGCGTTGGGAAGGAAGTTGGTTAGAGAAATCTTGGCCTGCAAGGACCTTCCTGCTGGTCGGTTACAAAGTCAGGATGACAACAAATATCTCTGAGTTCCAAATTCAGTGTTATTCCCTCTATGCCACAAAAGCTTCTGTACTTTTCCTCAGACCTTTGAGATTGAAAAACACAGCAGTGATTATTTTATAATAATATAATGTATTTATCATTACCACTGATGACCACTCTTTTCAAACTTGAAATCAATCCTAATCAACTGTTAAAACTAAGAAAAAGTTATCCTTGATTGAGATCATGACATTAAACTCTAGAAAGGGATCATGTCCCTCACAAAAGACATGTTCAAGTCTTCATTCCCATACCTGTGGGAGTGAACCCATTTGTAAATAGGGTCTTTGAAGATATTGTATTAATTAAGGTGCAGACTCATTTATAAATAGCATCTTCAAAATCCTCTTTAGATGAGGCCAAATTGACTCGGGGTGGGCCTCAATCCCTAAGACTGGAGGCCTTAGGAAAATGAGAGGAAATCCAGGGGCAGTCTGTGGGAAGAGGTCAGAGAGGAGAGAGAAGAACCACCCTGTGAGGGTGATTTTACACCATCGCTGGAAGGCGATGGGCACCCCAAGAGGAAACATGGCCATGCCCACATCTTGAATTTGAACTTCTGGCCTCCAAACTGTGAGCTGATAAATTCTCGTTACGTAAACCAGCCCCATGGTGTGGTGTTTGTCGTAGCAGCCCTGGCAAACTAAGACATTTCTGAAATAAAACTTGGCAAAATATAAAAGTTTATAACTTTAATTCACATAATTTAAAGTACAATATATACAATATGATGGATGCACAATAAAATAATTTACATACAATAAAATAAAATTGTTTACGTAAAACAAAATAATTTACAGAATGATTTGTATACAACAAAATAAAACTAGTTACATAATAATTTACATAAAATTTTATCCTTTTTGCATTGAATGACTTTGGTACCTTTGTTAAAATTCAATTAAATAATGTATGCTTACAAGTATGTCCTTATACCATTACAATACTATGTCAATTGGTGGTGTATTAGAGTAAGACTTGAACTCAGGTAATGTAAGACCACCAACTTTGCTCTTATTTTCAAAAATTATATTGCTATTTTAGGTTCTTTGGTTTTCCATACAAATTTTTTAAGCAGCTTATTGATACCTACAAAAATCCTGCTGGGGTTTTTGATTGGGATTACATAGAATTTATAAATTAATTTGAGAAGAATTTTAATCTTGATAATTTTGAGCCTTTTGATTCACAAAAAAAATGTATCTCAATATATTTAGTTCTTCTTTAATTTCTGTGAGAAGTGTTTTGTAGTTTTCAGTATAGAGCTCTTGCATATATTTTGTTAAAGTTGTCCGTTTTTTGTGATTTTGATGCTATTGTAAATGTTATTTTTTTTATGGAAATGCTCTATGCCTTTATTTGTGTGATGGTTATGGGGATGTACACACATGTAAAAAACATCAAGCTAGCCATTGAAAGTTAGTGCATGTATTAGTCAGCCAAAGGGGTGCTAATGCAAAATACCAGAAATCGGTTGGTTTTTATAAAGGGTATTTATTTGGGGTAAAAGCTGACAGTTACTGGGCCATAAAGCATAAGTTTCTTCCCTCACCAAAGTCTGTTGCTATGTGTTGGAACAAGGCAGCTGCCTACGTTTGCCAGGGTTCAGGCTTCTTGAGTTCCTCTCTTCCTGGGGCTCCGTTTCTCTCCAGGCTCAGCTCCTCTGTTTCCTCCACAAGGTCAGCTGTAGACTATGAGGCTCTCTAGGCTTTGTGTCTCTCCACAAGGCCAGCTGTGAACTCTCAGGCGAATGGCTCGTCTGTATCCCGGGGTCTTCTCTCCTTCCTCACGACCGAGCTCCTCTATGCTTACTTCCCCGGGCTCCAGCATTAAAACTCAGCATCACAACTCCAACATCAAAACTCCAACTCAAAAACATTCCAACTCTGTCCTTGGCCATGTCTTTTATCTTTGATTCCCCACCCACCAAGGGGCGGGGCTCAATGCCCTACTGACGTGGCCCAGTCAACGCCCTAATCATAACTTAATCATGCCCAGATTAGCAGATCAGTTTACAAGCATAATCCAATATCTATTTTTGGAATTCATAACTTCATCAAACTGCCACAGTGCACATTATGCACTCTATAAATGTACATTTACCTTAAAAAATATTAACGTCCAGATTGCATCTCAGGTCAATTAAATCTAAATTTTTGGTGGAGGATCTCAGCCATTAGTATTTTTTAATATATTTTTATTAGAGAAGTTGTGAACTTACAAAACAATCGTGTACATGTGTGGAATTCCCATACAATACCCCTTCCCAACATACCACACCACTGTGAAACATTTGTTAAACTATGATATAATATCATTAGACTAGTACTACTAACTACGGTCTATACCATACATTTGGCATATTTTTTCCATACCCCGCTATTATTAACACAATGTATCTCTGGCATTGATGCAAGAATATTACAGTATTGCTGTTAACCATAGTCCATAGGGTACATTAATTGTATTTTTCCCATGCTTCTCCACATTCCCACAACCCTGCAATAGTGACATATATCCATTCTAGTTCATAGAAGGACATTTTTGCATTTGTACTATTAACCACAATTCTCATCCATCTCTGGGTTCACTGTGCTATTCAGTCCCTAGATTATTCTCTAGCTTTCTTTTTTTTTAAAATAATTTACTTATTTCTCCCCACCCCCTCATTGTTTGCACTCACTGTTTGTTGTGTGCTCGTCTTCCCTTTTTTTTGAGGAGTCACCAGGAACCAAACCTGGGGCCTCCCATGTGGGAGGGAGGTGCCTAATCGCTTGAGCCACCTCCACTCCTTACTTTGTTGTAACTCTCATTATGTTTTTCCTCCTTGTGTGTCTTGTTGCGTCAGCTCACTGCACCAGCCTATCGCGTCAACTCACTGTCTTGCTCGTCTTCTTTAAGAGGACCAGGAACCAAACCCGGGACCACCCATGTGATAGGTGGGAGCTCAATTGCTTAAGCCACAACTGCTTTACCCCAGCTTTCTTTCAATTGACATTTACATCCACAGACTACCCATTTCAACCACAATCCCATTTATAAACCAGCTGTAATAACTCAATAAAATGTGTTATCATCAACTCTATCCATTTCCACATTTTTACAGTCAAATTAATTAAAACTTCTACATACATAAAGCATCAGTACTCCTTTGCAGCCCTCCTCTTATCTCCTGATAACCTATACTCTAGGTTTTAACTCCATGCATTTATTCTTTGTATTTAGCTCATATTAGTGAGACCATGCAATATTATCTCTTTGTGTCTGGCTTATTTCACTTAGTATAATGTCTTCAAGATTCATCCATGTTATCATATGTGTCCCAATTTCACTTCTTCTTACTGCAGCATGGGAATCCATCATATGTATATACCACATTTTGTATATCCATTCATTGGTTGATGGGCACTTGGGTTGTTTCCATATTTTGGCAATTGTGAATAATGCTGCTATGAACATCAGTGTGCAGATATCTGCTCAGGTCACAGTTTTCTGTTCTTCTAGATAGATTCCTAGTAAAGGAATTGCTGGATAATATTGAGCATCCTGAAGAACTGCCAAAATGTCTTCCAAAAAGGCTGCACCATTTTACATTCTACCAACAGTGAAGAAATGTTCCTGTTTCTCCACATCTTCTCCAGCACTTACTATTTTCTGCTTTTTTATTAATGACCATTCTATGCTGTGTGAGATGATATCTCACTGTCATTTTGATTTGCACTTCTCTAATAGCTAGTGATATTGAACATTTTTTCATGTGCTTTTTGGCCATTTGTATTTCCTCTTTGACAAATGTCTATTTAAGTCTTTGGCCCATTTTTTAAAATTGGATTGCTTGTTCTTTTATTGTTGAATTGTATGATCTCTTTACAGAGAATGGAAATCAAACCCTTATCAGATATGTGGTTTCCAAATATTTTCTCCCATTGAGTAGGCTGCCTTTTCAACTTCTTGATGAAGTTCCTTGAATCACAAAAGTGTTTGTTTGAGGATGTCCCATTTTTCCATGTTTTCTTTTGTTGTTCATGCTTTCAGTGTAAGGTTTAAGAATCTACCACCTACCATCAGGTCTTGAAGGTGTTTTCCTGTATTTTCTTCTAGGACCTTTATGGTTCTAGCTTTTATATTCAGGTGTTTGTTCCATTTTGAGTTAATTTTTGTATATGGTGTGAGATAGGGATCCTCTTTCTTTCTTTTGGCTATGCATATCCAGTTCTCCCAGCACCATTTGTTGAATAGACTGTTCTTCCCCAGCTTGGTGGGTTTGACAGGCTTATCAAATATCACTTGGGATGTAAAGGTTGAGCACCTGCTCCCCACATGGGAGGTCCTGGGTTCAGTTCCTGGTGCCTCCTGAAAAAACAAAAACAAACAACAAGCTAAACAAACATAAAAACTAACTCAGGGAAGTTGATGTGGCTCAGTGACTGAGAGCCAACTTCCCATATACGAAGTCCCAGGTTCAATTCCCAGCTCCTGATACCTAAAACAAAAACAAAACAAAACAAAACACTTGACCATAGATATGAGGGTCTGTTTCTGAACCATCAATTCAGGTCCATTGTTCTATGTGTCTATCTTTATGCCAATACCATGCCTTTTTCACCACTGTAGCTAAGTAATATGATTTAAAGTCTGGAAGTGAGAGTCCTCCTACTTCACTTTCCCTTTGTAAGAAGTTTCTTGCTATTCAGGGCCCCTTATCCTTCCAAATAAACTTGATAATTGGCTTTTCCATTTGTTTAAAAAAATACTAGTAGAATTTTTATCAGAATTGTATTGAATCTATATATCAATTTGGGCAGAAATGACATCTGAATGATATTTATTCTTCCAATCCATGACCATGGAGTGTTCTTCCAATTATTTAAGTCTTTTTTTTACTTCTTTTAGCAATGCATTGTAGTTTTCTGAATACAATTACTTTACATCCTTGGTTAAGTTTATTCCTAAATATCTGATTATTTTAGTTGCTATTACAAATGGAATTTTTTTTCCGGACTTCCTCCTCAGATTGAACATTACTAGTGTATAGAAACACCAGGGTGGAAGTGGATGTGGTTCAAGCAGTTGAGCACCTGCTTTCCACATGGGAGGTCCCAGGTTCAGTTCCTGGTGCCTCCTAAAGAAAACAAACAAACAACAAGCAGACAATGAGCAAACAATGAGCAAAAACAATGAGCAAACAACAAGCAATAACCAAAAAAAAAAACCCCAAAAAACACACAACAATGATCAGACAATGAGCAAAACCAAACTAGCAGTGAGCATATGTGGCTCAAGCAGTTGAGTGCCTGCCTCCCATATGGGAGGTCCCAGGTTCAATTCCCAGTGCCTCCTAAAGAAAAAAACAGACAACAAGCAAAAGCAATGAGCAGACAATGAGCAAAAAACAGGCAAAAACAGATGAGGGAGCAAAAACAAAAACAAAAACAAAAAAAAAAACACACTGATTTTTGCATATGGATCTTGTATCCTGATACTCTACTGAAATCATTTATTAGCTCTAGCAGCTTTGTTGTAGATTTTTTGGGACTTTCTAGATATAGGATCATATCATCTGCATATAGAGGAACTTTACTTCTTCTTTTCTGATTTGGATGCCTTTTATTTCTTTTTCTTACCTGATTGCACTAGCTAGAACTTCTAACTCTATATTGAACAACAGTGGTGACAGTGGGCATCCTTGTCTTGTTTCTGATTTCAACAGGAAAGCTTTCAGTTTTTCACCGTTGAGTACAATGTTAGCTGTGGGTTTTTCATATATGACCTTTATCATTTTGAAAAAGTTTCCTTCAATTCCTATCTTTTGTAGTATTTTTATCAAGAAGGGATGCTGTATTTTGTCAAATGCCTTTTCTGCATCAGTCAATAGGATCATGTGATTTTTCTTCTTTGATTTATTAATGTGGTGTATTACGATGATCGATTTTCTTGTGTTGAAACACCTTTGCTTGCCTGGTATAAAACCCACTTGATCATGATGAATAATTTTTAATGTGTTGTTGGATTTGAATAGTAAGTATTTTGTTGAGGATTTTTGCATCTATATTCATTAGGGAAATGGGTGTTTAATTTTCTCTTCTCATAATACCTTTATCTGGTTTTTGGTATTAGGGTATTATTTGCATCATAGAATGAGTTTGGCAGCATTCTTTTTTGTTCAATTTTTTGGAAGAGTTTGAGCAAGGTTGGTTTTAAATCTTCTTTGAATACTTGGAGAACTCACCTGTGAAACCATCTGGCCCAGGGCTTTTCATTTTGGTGAGTTATTTGATGACTGTTTCAATCTCTTTACTTGGATTGGTTTGTTGATGTCTTCTATTTCTTCTAGGGTCAGGGTAAATTGTTCATATGTTCCTAGGAATTTTTCCATTTTGTCTACATTGTCTGGTTTGTTGGCATACAGTTGTTCATAGTATCCTCACGATCTCTTTTATTTCTGTGGGGTCAGTAGTAATGTCCCTGTTTTCATTTTTTATTTTATTTATTTGCATATCTTTTCTTTTTTCTTGTCAGTCTACCCAATGGTTTGCTGATTTTGTTAATCTTCTTGAAGAACCAACTTTTGGTTTTGTTGATTCCCTCTATTGTTTTTTGTTCTCAATTTCATTTATTTCTGCTCTGATCTTCATTATTTCATTCTTTCTGCTTGCTTTGGGATTAGTTTACTCTTCTTTTTCTAGGTCCTTCAGCTGTGTAGTTAGGTCATTGATTTTAGCTCTTTCTTATTTATTAACATAAGCATTGAGGCCTATAAATTTCCCTCTCAGCACTGTCTTCACTGCATCCCATAGGTTCTGATATGATATCTTCTCATTTTCATTCATGTCAAGATATTTATTGATTTCCCTCATAGTTTCTTCTCTGACACAGATTAAGAGTGTATTGTTTAATCTCCATATATTTGTGAATTTTCCTTTTTTCCACCTCTTGTTGCTTTCCAACTTTATTCCATTAATATCAGAGAATGTGTTTGTATAATTTTGATCTTGTTGAATTTACTGAGATCTGCTTTGTGACCCAACATATGGCCTATCCTGGAGAAAGATCCATAAGCACTTGAGAAGAATGTATATCCTGCTGTTTTAGGGTGCAATGTTCTGAATATGTCTATTAGGTTTAGTCTGTTTATCATATTATTCAATCTGTTTTTTTATTGATCCTCTGCCCAGATGTTCTATCCAATGCTGAGAGTGGTGTATTGAAGTCTCCAACTGTTATTGTAGAGATATTTATTTATCCCTTCAACTTTGCCAATGTTTGCCTCATATAATTTGAGGCATCCTGGTTAGGTGCATATATATTTATTATTGTTATTTCTTCCTGTTGAATTGTCCCTTTTATTAATATGTAATGCCCTCCCTTGTCTCTAATAACAGTTTTGCTTTTAATAACAGTTTTTTGTTATTTCAACTGATACAAGTATAGGTACTCCAGCTTTTTTTGGTTACTGCATGCATGAAATATCTTTTTCCAGCCTTTCACTTAAAAAAATTTTTTTTATTTTATTTATTTATTCTTCCACCTTGTTGTTTGTGCTTGCTGTCTGCTCTCTATTTATCTGCTGTATCTCTCTGTGTCAGATTGTCTTCTCTTTAGGAGGCACTGGGAACCAAACCTGGGACCTCCCATGTGGGAAAAGGCACCCAATCACCTGAGCCACCTCAGCTCCCTGCTTTATTTTATCTCTCATTGTCTTTCCTCTTTGTGTCTCCTTGTCGTGTCATCTTGTTGTGACAGCTTGCCACACCTCCCCATCACGCCAGCTCGCTGTCTTGCTCATCTTCTCCAGGAGGCACCAGGAACCAAACCCGGGACCTCCCATGAGGCAGGAGCTCAAATGCTTGAGCCACATCCACTTCCCCAGCCTTTCACTTTTAATCTATTGGCATCCTTGGGTCTAAGGCGAGTCTCTTGTAGACAACAATTAGATGGCTCATATTTTCTTATCCATTCTGCCAGTCTGTGTCTTTTGATTGGGGAGTTTAATTCATTAACATTCAATGTTTTTACTGTAAAGGCAGTTCTTATTTCACCCATTTTGACCTTTGGGTTTTACCTGTCATATTTTATTTTCACCACTCTTTTGACACTTTTAGTTACTTTTACGGATATAATCTTCATTTCTAGACTCTCTTCCAAGCCACTCTCTCCTGTCTTTTCTTTTCCGGCTGTAGCACTTCCTTTAGTATTTCCTGCAAAGCCAGTCTCTTGGTTACAAACTCTCTCAGTATCTGTTTATCTGTGTATATTCTAAACTTGCCCTCATTTTTGAAAGACAATCTTATCAGATATAAGATTCTTGCCTAGCAGATTTTCTCTTGCAGTATCTTAAATATGTCATACCACTGCCTTCTTGCCTCCATGGTTTCTGGTGAGAAATTGGCACTTAATCTTATTGGGTATCCCTTGTGTGTTATGCATCACTTTTCTCTTGCTGCTCTCAGAATTCTCTCTTTGTCTTTGACATTTGACATTATATATGTCTCAGAGATGGTCTAGGGAAGTGGGTGTGGCTCAGTGGATGGAGCCCCCGTTTACCATGTGGGAGGCCCGGGTTCGCGTCCCGAGGCCTCCTTGTGAGGGCATGCCGGCCTGGGCGGTGCGGTGGGCTGATGCAGCAACCTCACGGCAGGAAGCGGGTGTGGCGCAATGGATAGAGCACCCGTTTACCATATGAGAGGCCCCGGGTTCGCTTCCCAGCGCCTCCTTGTGAGGGCAGGCTGGCTCGCGCGGCGCCATGGGCTGATGCGGCGGGACCTCGCAGCGAGGGGAAGATGGGCGGACGCAGGGAGGACGCGCAGCGAATGGACATGAATGGACACAGCGGCACAAGCAGCAAGGGGGGGATAAATAAATAAAATAAATAAATCTTTAAAAAAAAAAAAAAGAGATGGTCTATTTGAAATTTTTTGGATGGTTGTGCATCTTGGACATGGATATCTATGTCCTTCCATAG
>JAQZBX010113827.1:0-10070 GCA_029593785.1 Cabassous unicinctus
GTCACATTAATAAGGCCCCTGGAAACTGATTAGCTAGCAAGTTGACTCACTTTATTGCAATTACAAGAGGGAATTCTGTTTGCTATGAAGACTTTTGTAATAAGACCCAGATAGACAGTTTCATCATTCGCAGTTAAGCAAACTCTGGCTTCAGTTTCTTGAAAAACTCCTTTGAAGTGCAAAAGTTTTTAATTTTGGGAGGCCCCATTTATCTATTTTGTTGTTGTTGTTGTTGCTCATGTTTTGGGTGTAAATTTTATGAAACTATTTCCTACTACAAGGTCACATAGATGTTTCTCTACTTTATCTTCTAGTAGCTTTATGGTCTTGGCTCTTCTATTTAGATCTTTGATCCATCTTGAGTTAATTTTTGTATAGGCATAAGAAGGTAATCTTCTCTCATTCTTTTGGCTATGGATATCCAGTTCTCCAATCACCATATGTTGAAGAGGCCATTCACTCTCAGTTGAGTGGGCTTGGTGGCCTTGTCGAATATCAGTTTACTGGGTTAAGGGGATTATACCACTTGTAAAAAAGTAAGAGACCTTCCTAGTGCAGTTATTTTATGTTTAACTTAATATATATCTACATACTTAAAGCATTTTATACATTTCATTCTCTAATGGTGGAATGAGAGGCTTTATTGTCTAAGAAAGGAACTTAGGAAATAATAAGTATTTTGAAGAAGCTGAGAAGATTACACATTTTAGAGAGTAGACAAACATTTTATTTATCCCTTAAATCATCAATTACGCATTATACTGAAGGCAAAACTATTTTGCTTACTTGGAGTTCTTAGAGGCCAGAGCAATTTCATTCCCTCCCTCAGATTAAATCATCCCACTAATGACACATATAAACAGTCATATCTGTCTAGGTCTATCCTCAGGAAGGAAAGAATTAATACTACGTAACTTAGCATAATAAGGAATAAAATTAATATTCAAATAAAAGCACATACTCTATTTGTTAAGACCCATTGCCTCTTCAAATCCTCATTTCCCAACCTCTCAATTTTAGTCCTTCCTATCATATCGCCTTATTTTACTTTTTTCAAATGAAAGTAAGAGAGAAAATATTCTCCCTAGGCTGGAGGGTGAGAGGGAGGAAGTGGGTTCCTGAAGCTCATTTGTCCAGATCAACAAACTCAATTCTAGGAAAAGGATGATCATTCTCACCTCCTGTAGCAGTTTGATATTTTTTATGGACTCCAAAAATAGATATTGGATTATGTTTGTGAACAGGTCTGTTTCTCAGAATAATAGATTGGATTGAATTCATAGGTTTCACTTTTACTTGATTAAATAATGATTAAGGATTTGATTGGGCCTCATCAGTACTACATTGAGTCCCTACCCCCTTGGTGGGTGGAGACTCACAGAAAAACCACACTGCTGAGAAGGGAGTTTGAAGTTTTGATCCTGGAGCTTGGGAAATAAACACATAGAGAAGCAGAAACATGAGGAAGGAGAGAAGGCTCAACTGGACACAACAGAGGCCCTGAAAGAGAGATGAGCTGTTCACCTGATAGTTTCTGACTGGCATTGTGGAGAGAACAAGGCACCTGAGCCCAGAAAGAAACGACCTTCAAGAGACAGATGAGACTTATGCCAGCCTTCAGCTGATATTGGAAGAAGATGGGACCACAGAGCCTTCAGAGGAAGAGGGAGGCTGAACCCTTGCAGAAATCAGCAGCCATCTTCCTCCAACATGTGGCAACAGACTTTGGTGAGGGAAGTAACTTACACTTTATGGCCTGGTAACTGTAAGATTCTACCCCAAATATTAATAAATTAATAAAAAATTAATAAAACCCAACAGATTTCTGTTACTTTGCATCAGCACTCCTTTGGCTGACTAATATACCCCCTCCCTTCCCATTGCTTCCCCCAACAATATACAAGCACTTTCTTAAGAAAGAGGAAACTACTATCATGAACAATACTTTCTGCTTTTACACAGAAGTCAGGAAAGATGTGTTACTTAAAAACCCTCAAGAGGATTGAGAATAAAGGATATTCAAGGAACTGAACTAAGAACATTGTTAAACTGTTTATATTAGTAAACAATCAGGGCATACCATTTGGGAAATTGTGACCTAAAGCAGTGCTTCTCAAACATTAATAAGCTTAAAAATCACCTGGGGGGTTGATTAAAATGTAGATTTTCATACAGAGATCTGAGTGCAGGGTGCAATTGTGCATTTCTAACAAGCTCCAAGGAAATCCTGATATTGCATGTTCATGGACTACATGAGGCTTGATTTAAAAATGCAGCTCCTAATTCCCTGGACCTGGCCTTTATGCTGAGACACAAGTGACATATCCATAGAGAAAACCAAATTTCATCATCAAGATGGAAAGATATTTGAGCTAAAGGTTTAGAATAATGGTTTATTGGAAAATGGAAGCATTACCATCTAAGTGAACATATTTCATCTGAGGATATTTTTAAGGCCTCCTTTATATATTTCTTTTGCAGACTATAGATCAAAAGCTTAGGCACCAGACTTACAAAAATTTGGAAGATATTTATTATTTTGGATTCCTCAATAGCCTTATCTTTTGGTGGTTTTACAAATGTGCAGAAGAGTGCCCGATAAAATAGGGTGGCAGCCATCATGTGAGAACTGCAGGTTGAAAATGCCTTATGCCGCCTGTCATTTGATTTGATCCAGAGGATGGCAGCAATAATAAGGCATAGGACACCAGGATGATGGTGAGGGAATTGGAGAGGTTGAAGCCTGCTGATATGAGCATGGCATCAGAACAAGAAAGTTTAATGAGCAGTGGCCAGCACAGCAGAAGTGTTTGATGATGTTGGATCTGCACAAGGACAAGCAGAATGTCAGGATGGCCTGGAACAGACCCTCTGAGAAGCCATAGACATAAGGAAATGTGGCCAAGCAGATGCAGACTCTCCTGGACATTTTCACACTGTAGTGCAGTGGGTTGCATATGGACATTTAGTGGCCATAGGCCATTGCTTCCAGCATGTAGTACTCAGTAAGGAGGAGTATGATGAAAATATAACACTATGTAAAGCATCCAGCATAGGAAATGATATTCCTCTCTGATAAGAAAGCAGTCAGCATATGTGGAGCTGCATTTGAGGTGTAGCACAAGTCCACAAATGCTAAGTTATTGTGGTAGTTTAGAACTATATGTATCCCAGGAAATCATGTACTTAAAGCTAACCCACTCCTGTGAGCATAAACCTATTGTAAGTAGGACATTTTGATTAAGTTACTTCAGTTAAGGTGTAGCCAAGGTGTGTATTAATACTCTTACTGGTGTCCTATATAAGAGAGTGAAATTCAGACAGAGAAAGAAAACCATGGAAACAAGAAGCTGAAAGGAAGGAAACCCAGAATAGAAAGGAGAAACCAGCAGATGCTGCCATGTTCCTTCCTATATGACAGAGGAACCTAGGATCACCAACAGCCAGTCTTTGGGAAGAAAGCATCACCTTGATGGTGCCTTGATTTAAACATTTTTCTCAGCGTCTAACTGTAAGCTTGTAAGCCAAAAAATTCACTTTAAAAAAACATTTCATAGTATCTGCTTTGAGCAGCTTAGCAAATTAAAACTGTTAGTGAAGCAGTACATGGTGATGTGAAGGTGAGAGTCTAGTCTAATTTACATCACCATCCAAGGTTGCCTAAGAAAGTGACAGCATAAATAACCAGAAACAACACAAAGTGGAGAGGCTGGAGTTCTTGGTGATCTGTAAGCCCCAGGAGAATGAATTCTGTTATTGCACTACCATTTTTAATGAGCATTTTCTGAGTGTCTTTGTTTGCTCTTTAAACAAATGGGAACAAAGAAGACAAGCAGGTACAATTCATGAATTCATGTTAACAACAATAAGAAATCATGTTCTCTAAATCTGCACATTTCATCCAAAATGATCTCTTTCTGGATACTACAAAAACAGATTTCATACCTCTATTAAGTCATTATTTCATTTTCTTTTGTATTAAATTCCTTATATTTAGATTTTTGTGTGTATACCTATACCCATAAATTATCTGTGTTGATACCTATACTGATACTTAAGCCTGTACCTCTACCTACACCAATACTATCTATCTATACAAGTGACCTACATGTCCACTGTCTCCTTGGAATGGTTTTTGAATCTCAATGTTTACTTATTAGAAAAGACCGAGTTTGCAGGCTCCTCCTTTGTTAAGCATTTCTCTTTTCTTCTGTCATACATGAGACTGAGTAATTTCTTTCCTGGTCAACATTTCTAGCAAAATCTTTCTCTCTCTCTCTCTGTCTCTCTCAATCCCTTTGTGTGGTGTGTGTGTGTATAAAGTACTTGCTTTCTCCTCCACATATATCAACTCTTCAAAGCCATGGAAAAATTCCAAGTTCATTATTGTACCATGACTGCTCAACATATATTTATATTCTGAATTTTTAAAAATAAGAAAGCAAACAATAATGTATGCCTGAAAAAATGAATGACTTACAGTGTTTTACTTATCTCCATATCTCTGTGGAACTTTTCATGATGTCATATACTTAGGAGAATACAAAGCTTTTCTAACTTTAGTGTGTAGTGAGCTGCTACAAAGGTGTTTGTGAGAATCCAGGGTCAGGTCACCACAGAAACTTTCAGTAAATATCCCTTTATTGTTCAGAATAAAGAGCATAGAAAGGCACATTTCCTTGGCACTTACTGACATCCTATCATGGCCTGTATCCCCAAGATGGCCAAAACTGCTCTGGATTGACATCCTAAGATAGAAATTCTTCAAGCCCCACTTCTCCCTAGAAGAGAGAGAACAGTCTATACTGTTTGAGTGTAGCTTTTATCTACCTTGGGGAGAGGGTCTGCCACTGAGAATTCCTGCTCAGTGAGCATCTGAGGTGGCTTATTATATTTTCCAGGTTGAAGGTCTGGCAGGGGCTTTTCGTTAGACTTAATATCTCCCCCAGGTTGTGGAATGAAACACAATAAAAATGTTTAAAATGGTGCAGGTATCAAAAGGCTAGAGGATGGTCATATAGCATGCATGTGATTGTGAGTTCCCCAGAGAATGAGGTGGGTGTAGGTGAGGTCTGAGGGATGGTTGCTTAACCGGTGTCTGCTATTCCCCTAACAATTAGTGTAAAAATCAGTCACTTGGGAAACTTGTTAATCAAGCAAATTTAAAGAAAGTTTGTTTCAGAAAGACTTATGTGAGATATTGAGGCTTCATATTAACAAATTACCCAGAGGATTCTAATGGGGGTGGGGACACAGTCAAAATGCTTCAATGAACATATGTTAATAAAAGAACAAAGTATCCTCAAATTAAACAAAATTGCACACAGTATTTTGAGGATGATCAATAGCAATGACAATGTTTTGCTAAGGAAAATAAATTAAGTTTTTGCATATTGAGTATTTAAGCTATTAACCAATGCCTGTATCTATAAAAAATATTACTATTTCCTCTGTCTTTTTAGCTTTCCTCACATCACAAACTATCACTAAAATCCCTCTTTCTTTCTGTCAAGATGCTTTCATTTTTGCTCTTTCTGTCATATTTAAAGATGATTTTCAGCCTTCCCAATTCTTATCTCCTTTAAAAATGAATCACAAAATCTTACTTTACTATAAGTTTTTGAAGCCCAGTACAGAGTTCTCCATTCATATCTAAACCTCCACTATTCAGGACAGTAAGTACTGAATACTTGTTGAATAAATTCATAATGGTTATTGCTAACCCATATTGATCATTAATTATGTAACAGGTTGTAGCTTCTGTGCTCATTGCATGCAATAACAGATTTAGTGACAAAAATACTATATGGTAGATACTATTATTACACTGATTTTATAGATGACTAAAATCATTTACAGAAAGATGAAGTAACTGAGCCTAGGTCATACTGTTAGTGGGCACAAGATCAGCAATACCAGGTCAAACTCATCCTATTTCAGAATCTCCCTTATTAGGTACAGCTGCAATATATTGTCACTGTAATCTTGAACTTGCCAGGAAATACCTATATAGACACAGAAGGCCTTGGGGAATAAAATGATAAGGAAGAGCTAGCACAAGGACACAATGGTATCCTTGCATAATGCAACATAAAAAAAGGGGTGGAGGCTAAGTCATTTATCTTTCCCTTAACGATGCAGCTTACTGGTATACTAATAGACACCTACTAAGCAGGCTGACCCATAATACGTGATCAATTGTACTCTAACATTAGGGAATACTATACTTAAAAACAATAATTAGGGGTCAGTAGAGAGCCCTGGATTACAATATTGTTTCTGTAGTTTAATTGATTAGTAACTATGAGCAAGTCACTCTATTTCTCCATTTGTAAGTGGCAATAATAAAGTGTCTTGCATTCCTCTCAAGCTGTTGTGGACATCAAACTGAATATTCAAAAAGTAAATATTTATTAATATTCAAGATTTTGTACATTTAAGCACTGTTGACATATAAGTGAAGAAAACCTTCAAAAATGCCTACCTTCTAGAACTTACATTCTAGTGTGCAGAGACAGATAGTTTTGCAAGTGAGTAAGTAAATAAATGATGTTGCAAATGGCATTAAGGGTTATGGAGAAAACTGAAGGTAATGGAGTTTTGGGGAAAGGGTGCTATTGAAATTTTAAGTAGGAACCTCAAGTATACCTCACTGAAAATGTGACATTTTTTAAGTAACAAAATGAAGGAGGAAGAATATTTTGGGAAAGGTCTTCTAGGAAGAACAAATAGAAGATAAAAAATTCCACACGTGATCACTCTTTGGAAACTGTTAGAGGAGTGAGTGTGTAAGTATGTATGCAGAATTCATGGTGAGAAATGCAGAAAATTCTGAAAATTTCCCTAAGAAAAAATGTTTCACTTCATTGGAAGACAGATACAGTATTCTTATGACCTTCCTATCAAGAGTATCTACGGTCTTCACTGGACAACAAGAGTAAGAAGTAAGTAGCACCTTCTCTTGAAGAATTGTCTAGCAGTAAATACCAGAAAACAGCACATTTATTTCTGTGACAGCAGCAAGGTACCATTAAGAGATATTTTCTTACTCCTCTGCACCCAGGAGACTCCAGATAGAAAACAGATGGTGGTTACTAAAATAGAGACAAATGAGAGGAAAAAGCTAAGGACATGGGACTTTCAGATAAAAAAATGATGGTAAAAATTGGGATTTTAAGGATTCGTTAACAGAGGACTTATTCATTGCATGTCACGTAAAGACTGCCTTTTTGTTTAGAATGGGTTTTGACTCACAAGCTCCGTGAGATATACCCAATTAAAGTAAAGCACAAGCACTGGAAGATGGAAAGGGGTAAAGAAGTTGCTACGAATAAGATATGTTTACTGAGAAAGATAAGGTGGGGAGCTTGTGTCAGGCCAGAGAAAAAGGTGAATGCTTTCTGAACAAGTTTTACCTTCACTATCAAGGGGAGACTCTACCCAATGGAGCAGGCTGAAGAACAACTCACTGGGCAAGAGAAAGCTATGAGTATTCTGTAACTGACACCAGCTACATAATCCATATGGCCCAGTGAAAAATAAAAATGTGGGGACCCTTGTCCAAAACGTATTAAGAAATTGATAATAAATTATTTATTTAATAATTCATTTATTTAAGTGGCTCTAGATTCCCTGAACCAACTGTAAGAACTCCTTTTCCAGCCACTTATGCAAATGCACTTATGTGTGTGGTAAGAGAAGTGTTTGCTTTTCTTGGTTTCTTTGCACCAAGTGACAGTTCTGTAGAATATTGTCCAGAAGGATGAAAGCAAATTCTGAAAAGCCTGTTTACAGGGAAATTAACTGAGGCTCAACTCTGCTACGGCTGCATGTATATATGTTGAGGATTAGGATACACCCCAAGTAAATTTGTCCAAGTGGGCTGCAGGGGGAAAACATTACTTTGTCAATTTATACTTGCATAGGTGGATACAAGCTTATATGAAATGAACAGTGAAGTCATAAAAATCAGTCACCTTATAAAAAACAAACTTAAGGTTACTTAAAACCGTTGTAAATAAATCTATCTGATTTGCTGGAAATGTGGAGAGCCAGTCAAAAATAACTAGATTGAAATAGATATTGGCCTCAGAAATACATAAAGCTCTATGTCATAGGAAACTACAGATAACCAAAATTGACTCCTCTTCTAATCTGTGTTTAAAATTATTTTCTCTTTAGGAGAAGAAGAATAGGTGGGGCTATATTTATTTCCTTCACATTGCCCTCTCTTCCTTCTTCCTCTAATGGTAATTTAGAAATGTTTAAATAGATGATGAAGGAGAAGAAATGATTAAACTCAAGAGATAAGGTACTTAGAGGCAAATAGGAAAGGCTGTATTATCAATTCCCCAGAGGCTCTGGAAGGAAAGAAAATACACAGAGAGTGTTCCAGGCTGAGACATGATTCTCAGGGTCAGCAGGAGTCTTGAGTGAATTTTAACACATGCAGCCCTGTGATGTGTCAACCCTCAATAGAGCTGTGCACTGTCTAATGCTCAGCACAGCCTTGGGGACAGTCCTTATGATCAGATGCATGTGGCCAGTGGCTCATCAAAGCGACAAGTTCTGAGCTTTTTCTCTGTGCTCAGAGAACTCCCTCAAGCAAACAAAGGTTCTGAATGGCACTAGGAAAAACTACTCACATCTGTCACCAAAAAAGTCTCTGAGTGAAATGGGGTAACTTTTAGCTTAGTTGCAAACTTTACAAAATAAATGAACCAGATTAGATTATGCTGGAACTAGTCTAATTTCTTGAAAGTCTAAGGAGTCAAATATTCAGTATTTTAAGTCATAGTTTCCTGAAACCAATGCCAATTAGTGATAATGATTGTGGTACCACCAGGAACAAACTCGGGATAGTAGTAAGATATTTAAGCTATTTGGATAAAGTATGAACATAATGAGTGCTTTTAAAAATAGGTAACAGTTTCATAGTTGACCTCTGTTCTTTTCTTCTTTGCCCACAGCCTCTGAGAGAAAGGCAGTTCCTGTTTCAGAGACAAAACTCAACATTACTCTTTTCCACTGATTTTTGAAATTAGAGAAAACCTATTTCTAAAGAGGGAAAATTCATATGGTCTGTAAACCTCAGTGTAAGACTTAATGGAATTTCCTCTTCACTAACAATAAAAATGGTAAGAACAAAAAGACTTACTTTCAAATCTGATTTGCAACTATTTTCTCAACCTTAGTTAAGGAATGTTCCTGTTGCCTCTGTAAGTTGTAAAATGTAGGTGAATTTATACTAGGATAAGGGAGGTGGAGCCTCACTCCTTAAAGCAAATCTCAGAAGGACTTAGGAGCAGCAGAGAGGAGTGTTACATTGTGAATCACTCCTCTTGGGTTTAAATGGGACACTCTGGAATGAAGAAGTTAATCTTATGCCTCAGTATGTTACTGTAAGTTCAAATGTACTAGTGTTTATTCTAAAGTCCTGTGGAAGGCACACAAAGAAGTTTCATCTTTAAATTTTGACAGTGGTCTGCTTTTTATGCTTTCTTTTTCTCTTACAGTAAAACTATCTATTCTCCTAAAATTCAGAGCGCCTAGCAATGTCCTTTCTGATATATATGCTTTTGACTGTGTAAGCCACTGGCAGGATTGTGGACCAGTGTAATTCAGGGAAATCTTTGGAGAACAGTTTCTGTATGTCAAGCAATTTCACATAGGTTGGTTAATTGATTCTTCAAAATAATCCTGTGAAGTAGGTACTTCAACCTCACTTTCAGCTATTGAAACAGATGTTCAACCAAAATATTAGTGACCAACTGACTTACGCAGAACCACTTACCTAGTAAGTGGTGGGGTTGTATTTGAATCTCTGTTTTCATATACTGAGTTGAATGCTTTCTCAATTGTAAGCAACTACCAGTCCTCATTCTGTATCACAATCACAGTGCATCATTCCTTCTCTCAACCTTTCTTTTACAATTTCCTTCTTCAGCTTCCCTCCATTCAGCCCTTGTTCTTATTTGCACAAGAACTAAGATGCTCTCAATAGTAATAAACTTTCAAGTTGAAATAGTGTAAAAAGAAGCCTTCTCTGCCTCCACAGAACTGAATTTGAC
>JAQZBX010113828.1:0-10075 GCA_029593785.1 Cabassous unicinctus
GTTCATGGATAGGAGATTCAGTATTAAGTGAGTTCTTCCCAATTTGTTCCACCATTTGAACACAATTCCAATCAAAATCCCAGCAAGTTATGCTGTATATCGACAAACTAATTCTAAAGTTTATATGGAAAGACCAAAGTCCAGAATAGCCAACACAATACCAAAGAAGAACAGAGTTGGATAACTGACCCTTCCTGACTTCAAGACTTGCTGTAAAGCTACTGTCATTAAGACAATGTGGTACTGGAGGGAAAATAGACAAATAGATCATTGCAACACAATAGAGAGCCCCAAAAGAGATCAGCACAAATACAGTCAACTAATCTTTGACTGAGGAGCAAAGGCAATTTAGCAGAGAAAGATCAGTCTTTTCAACAGTGGTATTAGGACAAATGGGCATCCACGTGCCAAAAAGGTGAATTTATATACAAAATTTATACCATTCTCAAAAATTAACTCAAAATGGATCATAGGCCTAAATGTAAAATGCAAAATTGTAAAATTTCTAGAAGATAAGAAAATCTAGGTGACCACAAGTTTGGTGATGAGTATTTTTTTTTTTTTAGGTGGTATTTGGGATTGAACCTGGGCCATGTACATGAGAAGCAGGCACTCAACCACTGAGCTATACCCACTCTGTGGTGATAAGTAAGACACAACACTAAAAGCATGATCTATGAAGGAAAAAAATGATAAATTTGACCATATTAAAATTAAAACTTTCTGCACTGCAATAGACACTGTCCAGAGAATGAAAAGACAAGCCACAGATTGGGAGAAAATGTTTGCAAAATACATATGTGATAAAGGATTTGTATCCAAAATAGACAACTCTTAAATAATTCAATAGTGTGAAAACAAACTCCTTTAAAAATGGCAATGAGAATTTATCAATTCAAAATGAAATTGATATTACTCAAAATAGTCTTTATAAAACTTGAAAAATAGCCAAAGTACAACATTAAATAAAGCAAATGCAGCATTCTTTCAGGTGCTTACAATGCTCAGTAATAATTAGATATGCCATTTATACCATTCCTACTGTACCAACACATTCATTATTTTCTTTATTATAATTCAGAATAGGTCATTCACAAGCTGTTCTGTAAAAACAATGGCAACTGTATTAGTCAGCCAAAGGGGTATCTGTTGGCTTTTATAAAGGGTATTTATTTGGGGTAAAAGCTTACAGTTACAAGGCCCTAAAGAATCCAACTCAAGGCTGCTTTCTCACCAAAGTCAGTTGCCACATGTTGAAGCAAGATGGCGGGCGATCTCCGCGAGGGTTCAGCTTTCCTCTCTCTCAGCTATAGGCTGGCATAGGGCTTGTTTCTTTCTGGGCTTTCTCAGCTGCAAACTATCAGGTGAATGGCTCATCTCTCTTCCTGGAGCCGCAGGATCAAAGTTCTCTCCTCTTCCGTGTCTATGGAGCTCTCTGTCTCTTCCTGTGTCTTCCTCTGTGTGTCTTCTTGAGTGAGTTTCCGTTTATATCAGCCCACCAAGGGGGTTGGGACTCAACCCTGAGTCACGCCCTACTGACATGGTTGAATCAAAAGCTCTAATCTCTTATCAAGTAAACTTAAAACCTTTGAATTTAACACAGTCAAAGGGTATCACACCCAGAGGAACAGACCCATTTACAAACATAATTTTTCTCCTTTTTGGGGGTTCATAAATAATATCAAACTGCCACAGCAACTAAAATAAAAAAGACACTGGGGGCTAACCCTAGAACATCCTTTTATTCTGTGAATATTAATATTTATGCTAAATTTGGCCTGTTTAGATGTTTTTTTTTTTAAATAAGGAAAGAAAACCAAAATTGAATAAAACTTTCAGGGACCAATGTACTTATCATATCTCAAACAAAACTGCATCTCATCAAAATGATTTATGCCAGTTAATATTCTGTCAGCAAAATACATTTGCACTTATAGTAATATAAAAAGCTCTTAGAAATCCATCACACACTTGGTTAAGAGAACATTCTGCAGGCTTGTTTATATTTTATTTTCCTTTAATATTCATACTGATCATTTATAGGCAAACAGATTGTTAAATAACTTTATTTTGTCAGTTAGCAATGCATTAAAATGATGGAGATTAGTCAAATCTTTTTCTTTTTTTTTCAATCTTCATCTGGCATGGGTTCATTAACTTTCACAACATCAAAAAATGAGGAGGTGATGATGATCTTCTGTTGCTTTGTACTTGTGTGCCCATTTGTGGTTCCTAAGTGGAATTAGAAGTAAAAGCAGAAAATACTATTGTTTTTAAATGGGCAAGAGATCTGAACAGACATATCACCAAAGAAAATACACAGATGGCAAATAAGCATATGAGACACTGTTCAACACCATATGTCATTAGGGAGCTGTCGATTAAAGCAACGAGATGATGTAATGACACACTATCAGAATGGCTAAAAATCCCAAAGACTGACAATGGCAAATTCTGGTGAGGATGTGGAGTAAGACAGTTTGGCAGTCACTGTGAAAGCTAAACAGTCTTACCATATGATCCAGAAGTTGAGCTCCTAGGCATTTACTCAAATTAGCTGAAAATTTATGTCCACCCAAAAATCTGCACTCAATTTTTTTTGGTCCATAATTGCCCTTAACTGGAAACATCAAGATGTCCTTTTAAAGGTGAATGCATAAATAAACTGTGGTCCATCCCTATAGTTGAATATTATTCAGTGGTAAAAAGAAATGAGCTGTGAAGCCACAGAAAGGCATGGAAGAATCTTAAATACATATTGCTAAGTGAAAGGAGCCAGTCTGAAAAAGTTAACATACTGTAAGATTCCAAATATATGATATTCCAGAGAAGGCAAAACTATATAGACAGTCAAAAGATCAGTAGTTGTTAGGGCTGCAGGGGAAGGGAAGGTGGGAAGGGCAGGTGGAACCCAAGGCATTTTTAAGTCAGTGAAACATTGTATATGATACTGTAATGGTGAATATATAACCTTATGCATTTTTCGAAACCCACAGAACTGTGAAATGTTAGTTTGTTTGAAGGGTCTTTATTCCCCTGAGGGATTATGACATTTTTCCCATCACGAAGGCCTCAAAACTGTTTTGAGAAGTGGAAGCAAGTCTGAATGATGATTGCTTTGGAGAATCTGATAAAACTAGAGAAATACACACAAATCCAACAGAACTGTGTCTGTTGAACAGAAGTTTCCATGGCTAAAGTATAGACTTTATTTATTTATTTTTTTAAAGATTTATTTATTTTATTTTATTTATCCCCCCCTTGCTGCTTATGCTGCTGTGTCCATTCGCTGCGTGTCTTCTGTGTCTGCTTATCTCCCCCTTGCTGTGAGGTCTTGCCGCATCAGCCCACAGTGCCGCGCGAGCCGGCCTGCCCTCACAAGGAGGCTCTGGGAAGAGAACCCAGGGCCTCTCATATGGTAAACGGGTGCTCTATCCATTGCGCCACACCCGCTTCCTGCCATGAGGTTGCTGCATCAGCCTGCCGCACCGCACTGCTCAGGCCGGCCTGCCCTCACAAGGAGGCCTCGGGACGTGAACCCGGGCCTCCCATATGGTAAACGGGGGCTCTATCCACTGAGCCACACCGGCTTCCCTAGACTTTAGCTAAAAACACATCATTATTGGTTTATTAGTTGTTAGAAATGTATGGCACCAGTGCAAAATGTTATTGATAGGGAAAACAGTATGTGTGTGTGTGTGGGAGAGGGTGGTGAGGCTGTATGGGGACTCTTTGCACTATCTAATTTTCTATAAACCTCAAACTGCTCTAAAAATAGTCTATTACAAATAAAAATTAATTCATGTGTTGATTTATCCATTCTATTCTGTTTATTTCCAATCATTTTAATTCAATTTAATAATAAAGTTTATTGAGTTCCTACTATGTGTCAGCACTGTTTTAAGGTGTAGATACAGCAGTACAAAAAGTCAGACAGCCTCCATCTTCATTGAATTAACATTTTCCTGGATTAAGATGAACAAAATTTCGTTCCTTGTGGTGGTCGGACCAGGGTCTCTGTTCTTGTTGGCTGTTGCTCTCAGTTTTGAAAAACCTACCACTGACAGGCCCTCATAACATGGCCGTTTACTTCCTGGAGGCCAGCAGGAGAACGTCTCCCTGATGCTTCACCGTTTTAAAAAAAAGACTTGCCTGGTTAGGTCAGACCCACCCAGGATAACGTCATCCCAGGAGTGATATCCTATGGTGTCCACTGGTCTGGCCCACCCTCAATGGGAGAGGATCACATAGAGTGTCTACACCAGGGAGCCCCAAATCTTGGGGACCATCTTAGAATACTGCCTGCCACGGGGCATTAATATGTCACCCCTTACAACAGTGGAGACTGTGATGGTCTGAAACATGAAGCCAACATACTTTATTGTACTTGGATTTTTAGTATTCTTTCTCACTATCCTGTAAGTATTAAAAGCAATAGATAAAAAAAAAAAAAAAGGCAATAGATATTTCAATTGCTGTTTATTTCATTTACACCCCACCACTGGCCATTCCTCTTTCTACATTTAAGTTAATTAAAATTATATATATGTTCAATTCAGCCCTGGGAACCTTCACCTCTGCTCTACAGAGCTGGTTCTGCTGAACTTGTGCATTTCTCTAGTTCTGTGAGTTTCTCTAAAGCACTCATGGTTCAGATTTGCCTCTACTTAAAACAATTTTGAGGCCTTCATGACAAGAACCGTGTCACAATCCCTTAGGGGAATAGAGACCCTTCAAACAAACTAGAATCTAGGTCTTAAACTGTCAAACAGAATCTCAAAAGAAGGAACAAAAGGAAACATGATTTTACTTGTATGTCCTCACAAAGGGCTGAAAGCGCTTTCAGGGCCCGCTGCCCACCCACTCCAGAACTGTGCAGGCCGTGGGAAGGCCAGCTCCAAACTTTCCCCATGCCTTGTGCCTGTTCACGGGCTCACTGAGTCACAGGACGGAAACAACCATTGGAAAACGGTGGTGTGGCTGAGAATGCTTGACAAGGCCCTTCCTGAAAACTATCCAAGCGGAGAGAAATGAGGGCTGAGGGACGGATACTGTTGACTGGCCCTCACCTCCCTTTCAACCCATGTCACTGGTTGACTTGCCCATAACAACTGTTTTCATCTGTGGTGGCCTTTTCCTTCTCTCTATACACACACACACACACTGACACAGCTCTCCATACATTTCAGTTGCCCTTGGGGAACAGATTAAATACGGTCCTTGAATCACCCCCTCCCCCTAATTTGAGCTATTTTAGTTCACAATAATCAGTAACATCGCGGAAGAGAATCAAGAACAAAAAGCTAAGTTGCCCCAAATATCTTAACTACCCTCTTCTCAAACTCACAGCCAGAACGACATCAACTCTGCCCAAAGAGCAGAAGAAAACATGCAAACGCAAAGAATAGCCTCCGAAGCGCACCCACCCATCCTCTCTCCCATCTCCCGCCCTTACTTAGGGCCGGCTTGGGGAGGCGGCGGCTCCGTCACTTGCTGCCCCGGGCGTCCCAGGTTCTGGACGCTGTGCACGCTGCGGGCATCTCATTTTGGCTGCTCCAGGTGCTGGTGGCAGGGATCGGGTTAAGGGCAGTAGCCAACACCAGGCGGGTGAAACCGGGCCGACCCGGAGGCGAGCAGAAGCGAGCGGCGGCCCGGGTCCCGGCGCCAGGTTCCCTTGACCTGGGTGGCACCGCCGCTTCTCCTATGCCGTCTCCGCAGGGGGAGTCCAGGGACCAGCGCCGCTCGGGTGCCCGCCCCTCGGGGAGCTCGGCCGCTCACCTGGGCAGCGATGAGCAGGGACAGAGCGCGGCGTGGGCCGCACGCTCCCGAACGCCCTGGGGCGCAGGAACGCAGGGGCGCAGGGGCTCCGGGCTCCGTAGCGCCGCCCAGCGGGGAGATGCAGCAAGACCCACCGGGTTCCCCGCGGCCAGCCGCCGCGCTCTTGCCTCTGTCCGACTCGGGCCTTTTCGTGTCACCTGGCGGCTTCAGGGGCTGGAGACCGGCCAGCGTCGACGCGGAGGGACCCAGACCCCGCGGAAAAAGCCCTAAGCCCTCACCCAAGTGTGCGAATTTTTTAACTTCAGGGTTTCGGGTGACCATGCCTGAGGAATCTCCAAAGCAGCATTAATTTCAAGGCGCCCAAGAAGTAGCTAGGGGGCCTCAGATTTCCGTTTATGTCCTTTTCTCTAACAGACCCAGCCACCACCCAACCGGCGCAAAGGCAAAACCAATCAAGCGATTTTTAAAAAATTGTTTATTGCCCCGAACTCCAGGGAAATGAAAACATAAACGAGGAAATCACCGCCCGCGAGCGCAGCCCCCCCAGGGTGCCTCTGTGCGCGCCGCCACCGGCACAGACGTGCCCACAGCTATGGGTGTTCATCCTGCGCTCTCCAGGGCGCACCCCTGGGCCTGGACGCGCCGGCAGGGCGCAGCGTAAAGCTCTAGGAACTGCGTGAAGACCATAAAGAGAGTGGCCACTCGGGTGGCTTTCCCGGCCGTGCGGCGCCCTCGGGCTCTGAATTCTTATGGACTTGTGGGGCCCCTGTGGCGGCGAGAAGCGCCCCTGGCTGCTGTAGAAGCCAGGGGGCAGCACCAGTGCGCCCCACCTTCAAGAGGGGGCTCCCTGGGGCCTCAGGTAGCTCCATCTTCCCCCACAGTAACAAGGACAGACTACTGCAGGAGAATTCTGAAACTTGGTTTCTCTAGGGACCCGGCAACTCGTTCAGTTTCCTCCTGAAAGACGCTGCCTCCTCCTCCCAGCCTTCCTGCTTCTGTCCCAAGTGTCTGAGGCTCCCCTTGATTTTGGTCGTCCTACCTTGGTCCCTTGGCATCCATCTCCGTATCTCTCTTCTCCACCCTGCCCCAGCGTAAAACCATTATATCATTTCTTTGGAACATGAAGGTCGTTACAATGTGCAAAGCTGGGTCTCAGAATCCCAGTTAGGGAGGTAATTTTTGCTCTTTCTACAAATGAAGAAACAGGTTCCTTGTTGGGGTGATTTTCTCAAAGTTAGGCTGCTGCTCAGAAACTGTCAGAGCTAGAGCCCCTCCTGACTGCAGAGGTCCTCACCCTTTGTCCCTATCACTAATTTCCTGACTTGGTCCCCATAAAACTTTACCTTTCCTTTTCAGATTTCCTTGGTGGAAAGAATTTTCATGAAATTAACATGGCTACTTTCTCAGAAATTAAAATGGAACTTTCTTTCTGGCAGCATTGAGATCTTCTGAGAATCACCCAAAGTCTGTGTGGAAAGGGCTTTGGAGTCAGCAAGAACAGACCTGTTTTTGAGTTTAGCCTCTGCAGCTTACCAGTCAGGCAGGCAAGCCCGTGACCCTCAGTTACTCCCTGTGGCCCATTGGCATTGAAGAGTGGCTTGGTGGTTGCTGCCACTGCTTGGAGTGAGGTGCAGTAGACCTGGATGTTACTGCCACTGACCTTCCTGGCACTATCCCCCTTACGTAGTAACCAAATAGAACATCGTGCTTCAGAGAGCCGTTGCCTGGAAGTCATAATGTTCATGTAATTTTTTCCATATTTTTATGGAATTTTATAGGGAAAAAAGGCCATATTGCATGGATGGTGATCTTTGCATCTCAAAAATAATAATAAGAATGTGGCACAATATTAACAATAGGTGATTCTAGGTGAAGGGCAGATGGTAGTTATTTGATTTTGGGGGCCTCCTTTCTATAAATTGAAATTAAAAAAAATGGGGAATAATTAATGATGAAGCATTTTTTAAAAACCACCCATCCATGATTGCTGATTTATATGAGTATTTTATGTGTCATATGATGCTAGCAATTTGAATAGGAACAGATGGTGAAGGAAAGGGAAGCACCTTAGCAAAAGCTTAAAACTAGTTCCTGACCTATCTCAGACCCCACAGAATATTGTCCCAGTTAGAATCATAGAGGTATTGCCATTTTGGAAGTCAGGTGTTAAATGTATTAAGAGGGTTTATTGAAAAGTTTGTTTTGTTTTTTTTAATAAATTTTTATCTTTTTTTTTTTTTTTTTAAAGATTTATTTTATTTTATTTATCCCCCCCTTGCTGCTTGTTCTGCTGTGTCCATTCGCTGCGTGTCTTCTCTGTGTCTGCTTATCTCCCCCTTGCTGTGAGGTCTTGCCGCATCAGCCCACGCCTGGCGAGCCGGCCTGCCCGGGGCCTCTCATATGGTAAACGGGGGCTCTATCCACTGAGCCACACCCGCTTCCCGAAAAAGTATTTTTAACTAAGGTTTTTTGTCACTTCTTCCGAGAAGGGATTAAAAAAGCATAAAGCCCCCGTGCTGGAGTTGCCGTCATTTAAGAAGCTGTAACAGCCTGGCTTTTCGCTGACCTTGCAGTAACGAAGTGAGAGAAAGTCTGGGCCAAAACCTGGCTTGACCCCATGGGCAGCAAGACCAGCCGGTGAATCCAGGTGACACCTTTGTTTTACTCTGCAGGAAGCTCCTGTCCCTCCAGACCTGTAAGGGAACTAGGATCAGGCAGGGAGGTTACTGTTGATTGTAAATAAACTGTTAACAAGTGCCAGGTGCTATGCTAAGTCCTGTCACAGATTATCTTCTTTTATGCGCATGACAACCTTATGAGGCAGGTTCTGGGATCCCCATTTTAGAATGGAGGAAAGCGAGGCTCAGAGAATTTTAGGAATTTGCTTCACTTCTCACTGCTACTAAGTATCAGAACCAGGCCTGCAGTGCTGCCCCATCCCTTACTGTCACAGTGACAGAACTTCAGTGACAGTAGAGCTGAGATTCCATCTGCCTGCTTTTGCAGAGATACTCCCTGTGGCTTCCAGTGGCTGCAAAATGCCACCTTGCATTTTTGGTTCAACTCTGCCCACTTGTCTGTATCTGGGTCAGCAAAGTAATAGGAAGTGTCTGATTTGACACCTGTTCTATGACACGTTGGCTCCTTTCCCCATCATAAAATAATATATGCCGCAATGGAATATCGTTTGGTCGTAAGAAGGAATGAAGTTCTGAGACATGTTGCAATATAGACGAACCTTGAAAGCATTATGCTGAGTCAAAGAAGTCAGGCCCATAAGGACAAATATAGTATGATGTCACATATCTGAGATGTCTAGAAATAGCAAATTCTCAGAGACAGAAAGTAGATTAGAGGTTACTAGAGGGTGAAGGTTTTTCTTGGTCTAGTGTTTGTAAATAAAAATAATAAGAAATGCCTGCATAGACATTCCAGACATGGTCCTGGCAGCTTTCTCAGAACTATTGCCTCCTTGTGTCTCCATTGCAACGAAAAAAAAAAACCCAAACCCTTTCAAATGCATTGGAAGTAGTGAGGTCAACAGCTTAATTATGGTGGTTCATAAGCAATGTCAAAATACTATTAATAATAAGTGAAATAATACTGTTCAGAATTTTCTTCTGTGTTTGAGTTTACCACTGTGTCTGTATATAGAGACTCAGGTGGGGAAAGCTTACCAGATTGACAAATTCAGAATTGGGTGATTGCCCATGACATGGACCAGTCATCACCTAATAGGTTCCAGGTACTCTGTTATGTAATTCAGGATCCAGAGATCAGACACGGTTCCTGCCCCCAAAGGGATCACAAACACCTAGAAAATAATAAATTCTTGGGGGGGCACAAACTCATATACTCAGTAAAAAGGGCAGTCATGTAATGTCTGGCATTGTGGGGTCTAAGAAATTACACGGTCAGTTCTGCAGTGTGGGTTTGGCTCCTTTAATGATGAGTCAATTCCTCTGAGTTTACATAAATCTAGGTATTTACTGCTAAGCTTGAAAGGAAATATAAAGAAACTAGAAAAATAAAATATTTTTAAGTAACATGAAAAGCATAGGAATAAAATCCACAGTTTAGTTCAACAACCACCAACTGTGCCCAAAATATAAGGGTGAGCAAATTAGAACAAACATGCAGAAGCCCAGTTCCTGCACTGAAGCCAAAGGAATGATCATGCATCGCAAATCCCTAGGCACAGAGAAATTCAGATTTTTATAGTGGCAGAAGCCTGGGTGCACAGCAGAAGGAGCAGCGAAGATGGTGGGAATCAGAGGAGACTTCACAGAGGAGAAGG
>JAQZBX010113829.1:0-10070 GCA_029593785.1 Cabassous unicinctus
TTTTTGTTTGTTTGTTTGTTTGTTTTGGTAACTATATAGTTACCAAATAATATCATAAATTCAATCTTTTTTACTAAAAACCTTTCCCTCTATTCACAAGCCGTATCATCATTTAAGCTCATTTTGTCTATTCCATAGTGAAGCAAGATAATCTTTTATCCTATTTTCCCTCAAGTTTGAGATCTTCTGTTCCTCTCTTCACAATCAAAATGAAATTTCACATACCCCACTCACCATTTGACTTAAAAGGATCATCAATGTTTCATGATAAGTAAGTCTTGTGAACATGAACAATGATCTTCCCGTAGGAACATCCTGCCTTGGAGTCAAAAAATTGAGTCATGACCTACTTTGGGGGACTTTCTTTTTTCTTTCTTTTTCTGAGATATTAGTCTCTTCACTGTTTTCAAACAACTCTAATACCTCCTTCCCTTGTCTTCTGCAAAGAGCAACAAAATACACTTCGACAACTGAAAATTAAATCCTAGCCTCTCTTCACTCCTTCTTTTATCCTAGGGTTTCTTAATCATTTTTGGTCCATGGATTCCTTTGCCATTCAGGCAAAAACCACTGACCCCTTCTCAGAATGTAGTGGCAGATAGTTTTGTGACAATCAATATTGGAATGATTTCAATTAAATTTTAGGATTATTCAAAATTAATTCAAGCTCATGGACTCCAGGAAATATTTCTGTGGACCCTTTGTGGGTCTGTGGACCCCTGGTTAGGAACCCCTTTTTTATGCACTATCTTGAGGTGCTCACATAGTTATTTGATTTTAATTTCTGCCAACCCATCTCTGAATTCAAAGTGATAAAACACACATCTGAAATCCTTTTCTGAGCTATCATCATTACATCTTAATTATATTCACTGAAAATGGACTATATCTTAAAACATTACATCTCTCTCAAATTATAAACCTTATATCTCTCCTAGTCTCCAATCTAATTAATGGCTCCACCAGGAATACAGAGACTCATCTTTTACATCCCTTCACAAAACTACAAAAGATAACTGAACAGTGGTTTTATGTCTACACTAAGCACATTGTCACCATTCATTTCTGCCTTAGTCCACAAACATAACTTTACACTTCATACTCATTTTCTTTCATTCTTAGTTTAAATATTAATTCCTGGGAGATACTTATATGGAACTCTACCAATGTTAGCCTTTATGTATGGTCTTTATGTATGTATGGTCTTTATGTATGTATGGTCTTTATGTATGGCCTGTATGTATGGTCTCTTTTCCACTGATGTGAACACAATAAAATCAATCCCTGAATGCTGAGACAAATTAAGTTCTGACAATTATATATGCATTTTATTTTTTAAATTAAATTTTATATTTTTAAAGAAGCTTTAGATTACATAAATGTTACATAAAAAATATAAGGGATTCCCATATGCCCCAGTCCCTCCTCCTCCCACAATCTCCCACATCAGCTTCCTTCATCAGTGTGGTACATCTGTCACAATTGATGAAAACATATTGAAGCACATCTACTAACCATGGACTACAGTTTATAGTTTACACTATGCCTCACCATATTTTGTAAGTTATGACAAAATATACAGTGTCATGTTTCTGTCATTGCAATGTCATGCAGAACAATTCCAATATCTCAAAAATGCCACCATATTACAGCTATTCTTCTCTCTCCCATCTCTCAGAACCTCTGATGGCCACTTCCTCCACATCAATAATAATTCTTCCATTGCTAGAATAGTAATAATCCTATAGTAGAATAATAAGTCTTCATTAGTCCATTGTTTATTCCCCAATCCTGAGGACTTTGGAATGGTGATGCTCACTTTGCTTCTAATTGAGAGGAAGCTTAGATCCTATTGGGGCAGATGGATTGAACTATCCTGCCTAGAGTTGTAGTCATTCTCTGTTCCTTGGGGTGTGCATTGTCCATGATGATCTCCTCATCAGCTGTCCTGGGCTAGTCCAATAAACTGGAGGTAGGTGCTGCAATTCTGCTAAAATTCAGGGTTCAACTGGCACAGAGATGGACCAAAGATCCAAGTCTCGGGGACACACATCCATCAAATATAGTGCCAATTATAAGCTCAAGCAAAATAGTCAGGAAAGCCATGTGTAGAAAACCTACAAATGAATCCAGATCTGTCACACAGGGGAACATTAACTCCAAAGTAAGGTCCACTGACAGAGTGTTGTATTCACAAGTTGTCTGCCCTGCTTATAGTTTCTGAATGTCTCTAGAGCCCTAATGAGTCTCACTTTTTGAGGTACTGTTTACTGTGGCAGTCAATGAGATCCTGCTGGACTTACACAAGCATAAACTCTGGAATGACCTCCCAACTCACTTTGAAATCTCTTATCCATAAAAACTCATTTATATTTACTCTTTCCCCCATGTGGTCTAGGTCTTTTTCAAGACTCATTGGTATTTGGCACTTGGTAATAACCTCTCAGTGCCAAGGAGGCTCATGCTCAGGAGTCATGTCCCATGCCAGGGGGGAGGTAGTACATCTATATGCTGAGTTTGGCTTAGAGAAAGGCCACATTTGAGCAACAAAGAAGCTTCAGGAGGTAATTCTTTGCCAGTATATAGTATCAGGCTAGTTTCAATTTCACAAGAAAAGTTTCATAAGTGCAATTGTCAATATCATGGTTCTTGTGTAATGGTCTGTCTGCCTTCCTTCACTAGGCACTGCCCTTACAATTGGGGGACTCTTGCTGTCCATTTAGAGAATGTAGCAGAACTCTCCAGGATGGGAGTTCAAAATTCTTTGAGTTATTGTTTGGGTCTCCATCCCCCAAGACAATGCCTTATGAACAATTGAATATATTCATATGCCTTAGAGGCATGCCCCAGATGAACCCTTTCCCGTGCATCCTTTCATCACTGACATCCTTCTCTAGTGATCCTCCCCTGCCACATATTTTACACTTCTGTGATCCAAAACCTGTCAAAAAATGAAGCCAACAAATTAACCAAATAAAATTAATAAGAATGAGAAGATCAATGAAATTGACAAACCCTTAGTTAGCCTAACAAAGAAAAAAGACAGAAGATGCAAATAAATACATTTAGAAATGAAGGGGGAGAAATTACAAATGACTCCACAGAAATAAAAAGAATCATAAGAGGATATTATGAGAAACTGTATACCAACAAACTAGACAATGTAGATGAAATGGACAAATTCCTAGATATTCACAACCAACTTACACTGAAACTACAAGAAATACAAGAACTTAACAAACCAATCACACTTAAGGAGATTGAATCTGACATCAAAAATCTCCCAGCAAAGAAAAGTGCAGGACCAGATGTCTTCTTAGGTGAATTCTACTAAACATTTCAAAAAGAATGAACACCAGTGTTCTTTAAGCTCTTCCAAAAAATTGAAGAGGAGGGAAAATTACTCAACACATTTTATGAAGCCAACATCACCCTATTCCTAAAGCCAGATAAAGATATTACAAGAAAAGGAAATTACAGGTCAATCCCTCTAATGAACATATGCAAAATGCAAAATGCAGAATTTTTGCAAAATGCAAAAATTTCAACAAAATACTTGGAAATGGAATCCAACAGCATATCAAAAAACTTATACATCACAACCAAGTTGCATTTATTCCTGGTATGCAAGTTTGGTTCATCATAAGAAAATCAATCAATGTCATACACCACATTAACAAATTGAAGGGAAATACCACATGATTATTATACCACAGAAAAGGCATTTGACCAAATTCAGCATCCTTTTTTTTTTGCTACAAACACTTCAAAAGATAGCAATAGAAGGAAAATTCCTCAATATAATAAAGGGCATATATGAAAAACCCACAGCCTACATCATACTCAATGGAGAAAGGTTGAAACATTCCCTCTAAGATTGGGAACCAGACAAGGATGCTCACTGTCACCATTGTTATTCAATACTGTACTAGAAGTTCTAGCTAAACAATTAGACAAGAAAAAAAATTAAAGGCATCCAAATAGGAAAAGATGACGTAAAACTCTCACTGTTTGTGGATGACATGATCCTGTACTTAGAAATTTCTAAAGTATCCATAACAAAGCTACTGGAGCTAATAAATGAGCACAGCAAAGTGGCAGGATATAAGATCAACACACAAAAATCAGTAATGTTTTTATACACTAGTACTGAACAATCTGAGGAGGAAATCAGGGGGGAAATTCCATTTTCAACATCAGCAAAAAGACTCAAATACCTAGGAATTAATTTAACCAAAGAAGTACAAGACCTATATGCAGAAAACTACAAAGCAATGCTAAAAGAAATTTTAAAAAACCTAAACAAATGGAAATAAATTTCTTGTTCATGGATTGGAAGAATAAATATTGTGAAGATGTCAATCTTACCCAAACTGATTTATAAATTCAATGTTATACCAATCAAAATCATTACAGCTTACTTTACAGAATAAAAGAAGGCAATTACCAAATTCATGTAGATGGGTAAGTGCACCTGAATAGCCAAAAGCATTCTAAAAAAGCAGAGCAAACTGAGAGGAATCTCACTGCCTGATCTTGAAACATATTACAAAGCTATAGTGGTCAAAACAGCATGATATTGGTATAAAGATAGACACATCCATCAATGGAATAGAATTGAGAACCCAGAAACAAACCCTCACCTCTACAGTTAACTGGATTTGACAAACCTACCAAGTCCATGTTAATGGGACAAAGCAGTCTTTTCAACAAATGGTGTTGGGAGAACTGGATATCTATAAATAAAAGAATGAAAGAGGACCCCTATCTCACCCCCTATAAAAGAATCAATGCAAAAAGGATAAAAAATCTCAATATAAAAGCCAGGACCATAAAAATACTAGAGGAAAATGTAGGGGAACATCTTTAGGAAATGCCAAGAAGAACTGAGAGCAGTGACAGAAACAGACATCTGCACACCGATGTTCATAGCTACATTATTCATGATTGCCAGAAGTTGGAAACAACCCAAGTGTCCATCAACAGAGGAATAGATAAACAAACCATTGTCTATTCATACGATGGAATATTATGCAACTGTAAGAAGAAATAAATTCGTAAACCATGTGACAACATGGATGAACCTGGAGGACATTATGTTGAATGAAGCAAGCCAGACACAAAAGGACAAATACTGTATGATTATGTTACTTCAAACCAAATATATTGTGTAACATATTGTTTGATTTTTAAAATTATATGTATCCAGTACATTTAATTGAGAAATGTAAGTATTTACTCATCAAAAAAATTAATAAGGAAATGAAATAATTTTAAAAATATCCAATAAAATACAAAAATTTAAAAAAACATTGAAATAATAAAAAATTTTAGACATTTTGTCTTTCATCACTGTAAGACCTGTTTTCTTGTATGTACAGTGACATTTTCTTCCACATATTCCCACGGAGTGTTTTTTTCATTATATCTTCAAAGAAGCTTTAGAATACAGAAAATCCACCTAGAGAATATAGGTGATTCCCATAAACCCATTGCTTTCCCTCTTTTCCAACATTTTACATGCAGATGGTACATTTGTTACAGTTGATGTACAAATATTGAAGCATTGCTACTAACCATTGTCAATGTTTTACAATATAGTTTACATTTTGTATCATACACTTTTACAGGTTTTGGTGAAATTTGAAGTAGTCTGTATCTGTTATTGCTAAATCATGGTGAAAATTTTAATACCCTGAAAATGCCCTATGTTCCATCCATTCTATTCTTCCCTCCTCCTCCCCTTGGAACCTATTGTAACCACTAAGTTTCAATTTTGAAGAACAAGATTCATAGTTACTTGAAATAATATTGTGGGCTTGACATATTTGTCTGTTTTCTTTTATTAGGCACTGACTATTTTCATGAGGGATTCTAATCTCCCTAATTGAGAACATTGCAGGACTCCCCATGATGAGATTTTGATATTTTCTTGTTTAGTGTGTGGGTCTCCACATACTGATTTAACACACTATGACAAGATGAACACTTACATATTCCATAGACACCTGTCCCAGGTGTTCCTTGTCCCCCACATCCAACACTATACACCAGTAACCCTCGTCTGCCATATTTGCAAAAAGAACACTCCCAACATTGTAGTTTTAACCAAAGACCTTTAAATCCCCAAAGTTTCCATGCTGCTTTCCTAAGCCTCCCCCCAGTTCCACAGATAGTCCAACCCAACCCACCCAACCCACTCTCCCTCACAAACCAGCACTGCTGAACACAATCACATCACTGCACCACTGTCACAAACATTTATGTAATCTAATTCTTCTTTAAAAATTAAAAAAAATAATAATTATAAAAAGAAACTTGTAGAAGTCAGAAGGCAGTGGGAAGCCAGAGAAAAATGATGAGACACATATTGTCATGAAATATGTTTAGATAATAGTCTTTTAGTAACAAAGAAATATCAAATCTGATAAATCCAATCAATGCTTACAAGTTCTGATTAAGTATATATATTATCAGGATGTTTATTCTGGACTGTAGTACTGATGAGGTGTACTAACTGTCTTCTGTATATAATCATAAGAAAAATTAGAGAAAGCATTTGACTGGAGAAGAAGATGCTAAACAGTTCAAGTTTGTGAGAAGAGTGAGTACTTCTTGATATCCTATGGAATCTGCCTCAAAATCTAGATGACATCACTGTCTTCTACAATTTCAGTTCTGGTGAGTACTCAATAAAATCAGATTTAATACAGACTCATTCAATTCCCATTTTATAAGTCCTGTCAATGTTCAAATCCTTTTCTTATGGCAGCAATTTAATATCTTTAAGTTTTATTAGCATCTATTTATATTTCCCACATTTCCTTCATCTCTATTGTATATTTTGGCAAACCTTATTCAAAGAAGAGGCTCTATGCTAATATCTTGTGGTTTTTCAACATCTTCAAGTCATATTAACATCTTCTCCACTTAAGGTCACTACTATTGATATTAAAGTTTTCTAAATATCCCTAAACCCACTGAATGTTTCTTCATCCTACATGATTCCAAAAACAAATTCAGTGATTTCCCCAAAGCCATCATTCCCTAGTCTCCAAGGACACAACCCTCTCCTGGTTTTCCTTTGATTTCCCTGACCAAGCTTTCTTGTCATTTGAAGAATCTTTCTAAACAGTAAACATTGGAAATCCTCAGGACTTCCTCCCAGACATTCCTATTATTTACCCTTTATACACTCCACCTAGTAAACCTCTCCCAAATCTTTGATATATCATCTCTATTAATAGACACATGTCTACATCATAGGCATAGATTGGAATAGGAAATTCTCCATCTGGATAGTTGAGAGGTTCCTCATCAGCTACTCAGATGGACTTTTGCAAAAATTAATCTTCGGTGATAAAATCCAAATCATAAATAGTGGACTTAAATGACAATCAGGGAATTGTGGGAAGATGGCCTCAGATTAGGCAAATAATGCTCAACTCTCACAAAAACAATGGAGAAAGAACAAAAGCTTGCACAAAGGACATGCTTTGGGGGTTAGCAGACCAGGACAGTGCTTCAAAACTCCCAGGAGGGTAGGGACATAGAGATGAAGAAGTCAAAACAACAAACTGAGTTACTAAACCTCCTGGCTGCTAGACAGGACTCCCCTCGCCCACTCCCATGATATTCAGCAGGGGTGAAACCTCTGGCTCATTTCAGCTGACTGAAAGGGGAGCAGATGTCTTCCTCACTGCCAGCTCTTACAAGAGAAAAGTGAGGGGGAGTCAGGGGACTTTTCTTCAGTGAATTTGGCCAGTGGAGCCCACTTGGAATCTTGGCTCTGGCCAAATGAATGCAAAAGAATACTGATAGAGACACACCTCTGTGGAAACATGTGCCAACAAGCACCACCTGATGGCAGGTCTGGAAATTACATGGGCAGAAACTGCTTTTAGAATTTTCTTTACCCAAAACCTGGGAGAAAGTCTGGGACCAATTAGTGAGCCCCAGGCATGATTTTGGTAACTTAAGCTGTGCAATTTTAAAGACCTAGGATAAGTTGAAGCAAATGTCAAAGAACTGCAAATAAATAATAAAAATAGGCAAGAAAGAGAAATCGGCCTTCAGAGTAAATTCATCATCATATCACATGTCTAGACATCAGAAATAATTACAAGCCATACTAGGAAACAGGAAGAGAGTGTTCAGCCAAAGGAAAAAAACAAATATCCTGAAGAGACTCAGGATTTAAGGCAATCAATGATAATCAAAAACTCTCCTAAACCATTTTAAGGAATTGAAAGAAAATATGACTTAAAAAACAAAAACAAAGAATAATAAGAAGACACTCGGTGAGCATAGAGAACAATTTGAAAATCTGCAAAAAAAGTAACAGAACTTATGAGAATGAAAGACATGATAGATGGATAAAAAATACATTAGAGGCACATAAGAGCCTATTTGAACTGCTAGAAGACAGAATTTGTGATTTTGAAGGCAGAACATCTGAACTGGAAAAGATAAGAGAACATAAAGAGAAGAGAATGGAAAAAATGGAACAGGGTCTCAGGAAATTTAATGACAATGTGAAATGCAAAAATATACACATAATTAACATCCCCAAAGGAGAAGGGAATGGAAAAGGGGCAGAAAGAATATTTGAGGAAATAATGACTGGAAACTTCCCTACCCTTATGAAAGACATAAATATCAATGTCCAGGAAGGACAATGCATACCAAACAGAATAAACATGAACAGACCTATCTCAAGCCAATATTATTCTTAATGACAAATATAAGAAATAAAGAGAAGATTTTGAAAGCAACAAAAGAAAAGAAATAATTACAACAAGGTAAACTTGATAAGATTAAGTGCTGACATCTTATAAGAAACCATGCAGGAGAGAAGAAAGTGGTATGATGTATTTAAGATATTGGAAGAGAAAAATTGCAAGCCAAAGACTCTGTATGCAGCAAAGCCATCCTTCAGAAATGAAGGGGAGTTCAAAGTCTTCACAAACAAATACTGGTAGAATATGTTACCAAAAGACCAGAATTACAAGACATACTAAAGGGAGTGCTGCATACTGAAAGGAAAAAACAGCTGTGAAAGACTTGGAGAAAAGTGTAGAAATGAATAATATTAGAAAGGGGAAAACATAAACTATAGTATGATATGACAACTGAAAGTAAAATGTCAAAATGGATGTAGTAAGTAATGCCTTTACAGTTATAATATTGAATGTTAATGGCTTGAACTCCCCAATCAAAAGACACAGACTGATAGAATGGATTTAAAATATGAACCATCCATATATTGTCTACAGGAGATTCACCTCAGATGTAAAGACACAAACATGATAAAAGAGAAGAGATGGGAAAAGTTATTCCAGGCAAATACTAAACAAAAAAGAGCTAGAGTAGCGATACTAATATTGGACAAAATAGATTTTAAATGCAACACTGTTATAAGAGATGAAGAAGATCATTATATATTAATAAAAAGGGCATTCAACAAGAAGAAATAACTCTTCTAAATATTTATGCACCTAACCTCAGTGCCCCAAGATACATGAGGCACACACTGGCAAAGCTGAAGGGAGAAATAGAAGTCTCAGCAATAATAGTTGGAGGCTTCAATACACCATTCTCAGTATTGGACAGAACCCCTGGACATGAGATAAAGAAAGAAAGAGAGAACTTGAAAAATATGATAAATGAACTAAACCTAACAGATATCTATAGAACATGACACCACAAAACAGCAAGATATATATTCTCTTCAACTGCTCCTGGATCCTTCTCCAAGATAGGCCATATGTTGGGTCACAAGGCAAGTCCCAGTAAATTATACAAAACACTTTCTCTGATCATAATGGAATGAAGATGGAAATCAATAATGGACAGAAAAAGGGAAAATTCATAATAATATGGAGATTAAACAACACACTCTTAAATAATCAGTGGGTCAAAGAAGAACTTGCAAGTGATTGAGAAAATATCTTGAGATGAATAAAAATGAGAACACAACATATCAAAACCTGTGGGACATTGCAAAAGCAGTGCTGAGATAGAAATTTGTAGATCTCAATGTTACATTAAAAAAAGAAGAAAGAGCTAAA